>VZRE01010852.1:18574-48404 GCA_013396775.1 Cephalopterus ornatus
GCCTCGTGTCCCCGAGGGCGGGCCGCGGCTCCAGGGCTGACACGAGGGACGCGGAGCCCCTCTGCCAGGGGGTGCAGGGCGAGGCACTGCCCCTGGCCTGGCCTGGCCCGACGGGCTCGGGGCACGGCCGGGATGGGGCCCGTGGCCCCGCTCGGGGCGGTTCCGCAGCCGGGCCTCCGCGGGGTCCCGGGGGAGCGGGACGAGCCCCGGCCCCGCCGAGCCCCGGCCGGGGCTGCCATTGGCTCGGGGCGCGCTGACCGCCAGCCGCCTCCGAACTATTTCCTGTTGCTGCAGCGTTAATGCTAAACAGACCTTTCTCTCTCTTCCCTCGCTCCAGCCAAAGTGCAGCGGCTCCGCCGCCTTCCCAGCCCGGTGAGTACCGGCCCCGGGCACCGCCTGGGCTCAGGGCCGCGGGGCACCCCGAGGCACCCCGAGGGCACGGCGGGTGTCGGGCTCTGCCCTGGCCCTGCTCGAGGAGCTCCAGTTTGGGGGACGTGGGACTGGGCGACACGGGAGCAGTGCGGGGACACGGGGCTGAGTGTGCAGGGCTGGGTGCCCGAGGATGGAGAGCTCAGGGCACGGGATGCAGCGGGTGAGGACGCGGGATGCAGCGGGTGAGGATGCGGGATGCAGCGGGTGAGGACACGGGGCTGGCGGCTCAGGACGCACAGTGTGGTACTCGCGGACACAGCGCTGCGGGACACAGGGCTGAGTGCCTGGGGACACTTGGGGACCCCCCAGGCCCTGCATCAGCCCTGCAGTGCCCTCGCCAGCACTGTGCAGGGCTCTGGGTGTCCCTGGGGCCCCATGGCGGGGCTGTGCCCCTCCAGCCCCCCACAGACTTGGTGGGGCAGGGCCGGCGGTGCAGCCGCTCCACGGGGAGGGCACCCACCCCTCCTGGGGACCCTACTAGCCTTGTTTTGGGGCGTCCCACTGGAGGGGCTGCCCAGCCCCAGGATGTGCTGCAGCCCCACAACCCTGGACTGTCCGGGACGGTTCTGCTGATGTGTCACATTTTCTGCATTTCTTTCCTCATTCCTCTCTCCCTGGAGCCCTTTCTGGGAAATGAGCTTGTCCCTTGCCAGGGCCAAATTGCCTCCCTCCCTGTCCATGCCCTGCCTGCTGTCCTGCCTCCCATCCTTCCCACTGTCCTGGTGGCCTTTGCACTGTGCCTGTCCTTGTCCCTGCACTGCTGGGCCCCACAGGAAAGGGCCAAGGCTGGAGCTGGGCCAGAGCCGTGCAGGGATGGGGACAGGGACACTGCCCAGAGGGTGTGTGTGGAGCACACGTGTGTGTGTGTGTGTGTGTGTGTGTGTGTGTGTGTGTGTGCACGCGCGCAGCACACACATGTGTGTAGCACATGTGTGTAGAGCACACGGTGGGGGATGTGGAGCACACATATGTGTAGCACGTGTGTGTATGTGTGGAGCACACGTGTGTGCGCACGAGGACAGGCAGCTCCGGCTCCCGTGAGCGGCCGGCACAGGCAGTTGTGTGCTGGGATCCCGCTCTGCCCCGTGACCCATCCCATGGCCAGGGCAGGGGCCGGAAAGCCTGGCCCGGTGCCACAGATCCGCCTGATGCGTGTCCAGGAGGAGCCGTATCCGTCCTGGTCCCTCAGGAAGGACGGAGGGCGGTGGAGTGGGATGGCTCCAGTTCAGCATCTGTGGGATTCCAGCCCTGGATAGAGCAGCCCAGCCCAGGAACAAGCCCCTGCTCAGCGAGGAGCCCCTGGGCGCACCCAGACACAGCCTTGAAAGGGACGGGGGAACTTGCGGGGGGCTCCCAGCCCCCTATAGAGCCTTGCTTAGCCTCTGTGTCCAGCAGATGCCAAGCGTGGGCCATCCCTGGAGCTGCTGAGCACTGCTGGGCACAGGATGGAGAGTCGCCGGAGGGACATGGAGCTGCTCAGCAACAGCATGGCCGCGTACGCCTACATCCGAGGTGAGCCAGGGAGCGTCCGGGGGACCCCAAGGCCACCCCAGGGCCGCTGTGGGCCCTCAGCAGGGCAGTCCCTCACCCCCTCTGCTCTCCCGCAGCCAACCCCGAGAGCTTCGGGCTCTACTTCGTGCTGGGCGTGTGCTTCGGGCTGGTGCTGACCCTGTGCCTGCTGGTGCTGCGCTTGTCCTGCCGGCCCCCCCCGCGCCCCCCAGCCCGGCCCGGCCACCCCAGTGAGGATGAGGATGATGAGGACGAGGACGAGGATGAAGAGGAGGACACCATCGACCGCGCAGCGTCCGAGTCGCTGCTGCCGGTGACTGAGATCCCTCTGGAGAGCCACGGCCCCGGGGACGGGGCGCTGGCCGTGAACGTGTTCGCCTCGGCGGAGGAGCTGGAGCGGGCGCAGCGGCTGGAGGAGCGTGAGCGCATCATCCGCGAGATCTGGCGCAACGGGCAGCCCGACATCCTGGGCTCCGGCACCATCGGCACCCTGGGCCGCGTCCACTACTACTGAGCCCCGGCACGGGGGCAGCCACCCTGGCACGGTGCCTGCTCCCCCCCGCAGCTGATCCCACGCTGTGCCAGGAGGGACCAGCAGGACACGGGGGCTGCTCACGGCCCCTGCGCTGGCAGAGCTGCTCTAGGCTGTCCCCGCACCACGGACAGACGGACCACGGTGCCACGGGCACGCCCAGGGCTGGACTCTCCCGCACCACTGCAGGACATGATGCACCTTGAGCCATTGGTACGATGTCTGGCACCAGCCAAGCAGCCCCAGGACACGTGGGGACAGGGACATGGACGGGGCTGACCTTGCTGGCCCGTCTCAGCCGGGATGGGCGGGGGGCTCACCCCACGGGGCAGGGCCGGGCTGTGCGTCCGTGTCAGCCCTGGGGTCCTGCCCCACAAACATGGTGCTGTTATACACAAGCTGGAGCCCAGCGTGGTGGGGTCCTGAGTTTTGGGGGTCCCTGAACACCGGGACAGCCTCAGCCCCTCCCCAGGCCAATTCCCTCTAAATTTAGCTGGATCCTTTCCGGCACCGCCCACTGCGACCCAGTGCCCTCCCGGTGGGACCAGGGCGGATGTTCCCGCTGGACTCTGGGATGGCCGCTGCTCCCCAGGGATGTGGCTGCTCCCACCAGGCTGAGCCGCATCCTGCCCTGCTCCCAGCCCCAGCACAGCCCCACGGGGTGCAGGGGCCCCACAGCCCCCTCCCCAGCCGCTTTATAAAAATAACTTCTTCCCAGGCTGGTCCCCCCCGCCGCCAGTGCCAGCAGGATCCAGATGTTTTCCAGATGTTCTCCACTGGCTGGAGGCCAGGATGTGCTGGGCCTGGGACTGGGGCTGGCCTGGGAAACTATGCGGGGGCTGGAGGAGAAGGAGGAGGCCCTGTCCCAGCCTTGCTGCAGGCCCTGGCGGGACCCCCTGTGCCATGGTGGGACCCCCTGTGCCATGGTGGGACCCCCTGTGCCCAGCAGGACCAGCCCAGCCCCGCAGGGATGTGGCAGCCCTCAGCAGCTCCCTGAGCAGCCCCCACAGAGAGATCTGTACCCAAAATAGTTTATTGTAGACAATGTCTATACACTCGGGCTGCTGTGCCACAGGGAGCAGCACCTGGGCACAGGGTGGGCATTTTGTGCCCAGTGGGGGCAGGTCCAGGCTGGGGGCAGCAGAGTCAGGGGGCACAGGGCACCGTGTGCCCCCCACCTGCCCCAGGTGGGCTCTGCAGCCCCCATCGCACTAACAGGGCAGCCCCTTCCTCACCCGCTCGATCTCTGCCTGTGGGGAGAGGCTGTGAGTGTTGGGGGGCATGAGGGACCCCGGGATGGGGCAGCCTCTGGTGGGACTCACCTGCAGCTCCTGGCGCTGGCTCCGCTCCTGGCACAGCTCCAGCCGCAGGTCCTGCAGGTCCCGGCTGCAACGCGCCCGGACGGCTCAGCCGGGGCCAGACCCGGCAGGGAACGGCCGGGAGCCGCTGGGGACCCCCCGGCACCCCCATCCCTACTCACAGGTGCTGGACTCGCATCAAGTCCACGAGGATGTGCAGGGTCCGGACCTCGGCCTTCAGGTCCTCCAGGGCCAGTAGCCTCCCCTCCGGCCCCTCCGCCTGCGCCACACTGGGGACGGGGACACCGAGCCTGGCATGGGGCGGCCCCCAGGGCTGCTCCTCCCCACAGGGACCCGCCGTGCTCCCCAGGACAAGGCTGGGTGGCCGCTGGCCGGGTACCCGTGGCCGTGTGGCCGTGGGGTGGCTCAGCCTGGCCGTGGTGACCGACACCGCATTGAAGCCGTTGGCATCTGCCAAGGGAAGAGCGGGAATCAGTGCCCAGCACTGGGTAGGGCCCACCCACCCTGCAGCCCCCGCTGTGGCCCCTGCACCCTACCTGGGTCACTGGTTCTGCCCCGCCCCGTGTCAGCCGTGGCGCTGGGCTGGGTGTCACCGGGCCTGGGGACAGCAGAGGTGTGAAATGGCACAGCCAGTCCTGCTCCAGGGCCCAGACATGGCCGTGGGCACGGCCCCCATGCTGGGACATCGTGGTGGCCCCAGACACCCCAGCATGGCCACATATCTCTTACCTGGTGGCCAGCATGGGGACTGGTTTGGCCTTGGCAGGGATAGGGGGAGCAGGAGCCATCCTCTTGAGGAGTGGGAGCTTGGTTGGCTCCATCCTCACCGGCGCCGGGAGCTCTGGGGAGAGGAGGCAGGAGCAGGGCTGGGGCTGGGACTGGCACTATCAGGCAAGAGCGGAGCAGGAAGCTCTTCCTGCCCCGTCATGGGGGCCTGTTCCAGGCACATCCCTGTCCTTCCCTCTCCCCCAGCCCAGGACTCACCTGGGGGCTCCCTGTCCTCGGCCTCCCTGTCCTTCGCTGCGGTTCCAACTGCTGGGGAGCAAAAGGGCTCCTGAGGCACCGGGGAAGGACCCTCTCCCAGCCCCACACCAGCCCCACACCGGCCCTGCTGCGGGCAGCACTTCCTCTAAGCGCGGCAGAGCAGGAGAACCACGGGCAGGATGTCACCCCAGCACCCACGGCAGGGCAGCATCCCTGTCCCACCGAGCCCTGGGGGCACAGCAGGGCAGGCCCACCAACACGGCAGGGCACAGGGCACCAGGCTGTGGGCATGTGCCTATGGACCGCTCTGTTCTCATGCCCGGCCCCGGAGCAGCTCAGCCAAGCACAGGTGCTGCTGTTGGGCTGGTTCCCACACACAGGACCCCCTGCGGGTCCTTCCTCCTCCCTGCCCTTCTGCTCCCTCCTACCTCTGTCCAAGAGGTCGAGCCGTGCCGTGCCGGGCTCCCCTGGCCCCACACTGTGCACGTGATGCCGGAAGAAATCGGCTCCGTGCTGGGAAGGAAGTCGAAGCAGAGAGAACCTGGGTGCTGGTCCACACCACATCCCTGTGCCCCACCGGGCTCCCCCCGCCCCCCATCCCGGGCGGGTCCCCGGCTGCCCCAACCCACCTGTGGGGCTGCGCGGCCATCCTGGTGGGACACGGGGGCTCCTGGGGCCGGATGGACATGGGGCTGGACTCCCTGGGCTCGGTGTCCCGGGATGGCATCGCTGGCATCAGCTGTGGGAGAGGGGTTGGGTGAGGACGGGACTGGAGGGCACCAGGTGCTGGGACTGCAGGTGGGGACCAGTGTCACGGCACAGCCCCGCAGAGCCCTGTGTCCCCCCCGGCCACTCCCAGCGCGGAGCCCCCAACCCACCTTCTCCCTGCACGGGGCAGGGCTGGGCCGTCTGTGCCAGTGTCCGGGCTCAGCCTTGGCACCGGGGTTCCCTGAGCCGCGAATGCCGGGGAGAGCCGGGGCTGGCACAGTGCGGGGCGAGGCACCGGGGCAGGATCACAGCTGGCCCCGGGTGACAGCTCCCAGCCGGGGCTCGAGGTGGTTCTGTCACCTTGGGCTGCAGGGGAAGTGAAACCCAAACCGCGGAGGGGCCGAAAGCCACAGACGGCGAGCGCAGGGGGCGGTGTGGCCGCGGTCCCTCCGCAGGGCCGGGAGGGTCCGTGTGACACCGCGACACCGCCGCTGCCGGCCCGTCCTGGCCAGCACCCGGCCCAGGAGGCAGCACAGATACTCCTTTTGGCCAAAGCCATCGGACTAGACCCGGCACTGCTGAGCCCCGAGCAGGGCCAGGGCTGGGCTAGGATGAGGGTGAGAGCACTCGGCTGGGCTTCCCCTTCCATCCCTGGTGTCCCTCCAACCTCTCCTCCAGGGCCACCCTGTCCCTCCCCTGCAGCTCCAGGCACTCGGGTCTTTTAGCTTCCCCCCAGCGACTTAGGACACAAACCAAGCAGAGTTACACCTACTACGTATTTTATTGTATTTTATTTGCATAAACAAACTTCGGGGCTTTGCTAAACAGGAACTGTTCAAGTCAAAACAAACCCAACTCTAGCTGGTGTGTGGGGAACAGCACAGCAATCCTGGGGAGGGGACAGGGGAGCGCGGGCACAGCTGTGCCTCCCCGCCCAGGCTCAGACCCGGCCGGGAACCATCTGCAAACTGCTCCAGAGTATTTTTGAAGCAGAAGATAAAAAGAAACACATCCTAAGGGCTGTCCTCAATCAGCTCAGGAGGGACCTGCCTTTTGGTTTTATAAAAAGATTAATAAAAAATATTGAAAAATTCTCATCTCCATTTATATTTTTCCCCAAGTAGAATTCGGAAGTTCCTTAGAAAACTGTCATCTTGGAAAGGGCACTCGGGTCACAACCAGCTGCAGGGAGGAGACACAAATGCTACAAGCAGTTTGGGGTCCAGCACACACCAGGCCTAACAGTGAACACAAACAGTGGCCAGAAGTAGGGTGTAGTTTTTTTTTTTCTCTTTTAAACCATGCTAATTTTGTTAACTTCCAACATAAAAGGAAAACAATCATTTTTAAAAGGCCCTAAACTCAACTGTTACATAAAAAAAAAGTTAAAAAAAAAAAAATCATAGCAGTTTGGTCCCAACAAGTGAATATTTAGATGTTTACTCACATGCTTCATTGTTTTCTTATTTATAAGAACCAAAAATAGTTTCCAAAATTATCTTTGAATTGATGTTGCTACGTACGTAAAGGCCTAAAATAAGCAGAGTATGAATTTAGAAAACTGAATACACAATAGGGGAGGAAAATTTGAGCGGGTGAGCGAACCCCGACCGTCACTGGGTCAAATTATAAAAGAGAAACAAACGTCAGGAGGGGTGGGGTCAGGTGGGCACAAACCGAAACCACATCGTCCTCTATGCCTGTTACCAAAAAATAACCGACCACCCATAAGGTCACAGAGAAGGGAAAATCTGGGATCTCACCCAGTGCTTGAGACCGTATCCAGTCCAGAGGGGAAGTCTTTGGGAAGAGAAACTCCAGGAGTGGATCCGAGCATAAATGGTAGGTCAGTCAGTCCCAGCCCGTGCCTGGGGAGGCTGAACTCTGGCAATGCGGTTCACAAACGTTGGGATCATTTCCGAGCTCCTCTCCAGGGCCCTGCTCAGCCCCTGGGGATCCCCCTGGCACCCCAGCATCAGCCTGATCCCCCCTCCTGCCGGGGCTCCCGGAACCGCGCGGGCCCCGCGGCTACTCAGCTGCCGTCTGCAGGTTGTCCTTCTCCTCCCGGTTTTCCGTCCCGCTTTCGTCATCCTCGATCTCCCCTTCCTCCCCACTGAACTTGTCGTGAGCCCACTTGGGGCTGGTGCTGGACTTGCGGAACATGAAGCGGCCCCGGCCCCGGGGGAAAGCGCCGCGGCCGCGGCCCCGGTTCACCCACTTGTCCGCGGCCTCGCCCTCCCGGTCGTCGTGCTGCAGGGTGAGACAGGACAGCGGGTGAGACAGGCTGACACAGCCCTGGCACCTGTCTCCCACTGCCCTGGGCGAGACACTCGCTGGAATCCACTCTACAAGGAGCAGGAACAAGCTCTCCTTAGGCAGAGCCAGCAGCTTCCTGTGACGCGTCACCCGAAGCCTTCCCTGGTGGGTTAAGGGCAGCCGGTGCTTTCACCTCAAAAGCATCTGAGACCAGACACGCCTGGAGCGCACAGATGTTTCAGCACCAGGTACGTACCAGGTAGTACTTCTTGCTCTTGGGTGTGTACTCGGGGTCCCACTCCTCCTCTCTGCTCCGCTTCTGGAAGTCGTTGTTGCCGCCGCTGTTGCTGTTGTTGTTGCCTGAAAAGTTGCCTCTGCCCCATCCTCTCCCTCGAGCTCTGAACTGCTGCAACAGCAACACAGAGCAGAAAAAAAGTCAGGTTTCAGAGGCAGTGCCCTCCCACCACAGCCACATTCCAGGGCCTTCAGGAGATCCAGCGTCCCTTCTCTGACCACCCAAAACACCTTTAACTACCATTAAAGCAAGAGGACAGCACATTTCGGGGTTTTCAGTTCATCTGATCACACAGCACATCTCAGTTCCTATAAAGCTGCTGAAGATCACATGGGGGCATTTCCAGGGCATCCCAAAAAGCACCTGGCAGACACAACCAACAGGTGAGACCCCTCTGTACCCGAGGCACAGGCACTGCAAGCACCAGGGTTGAGCCCTCATCAGTCCCTGGGGTGGTCAAACCCCAACGGACTCAGGCACATCATGTGCCCATCAAGCTGCTCAGCCATCACTAACACACACAACCTTCCAGGCTTAGTTCTGCTCCTCCCATCTGGAGTTCCCTGCCCACAGCACATCCCCAGCAGCCCGGTCTGTGCCCTGTACCCGGAGTGATCCCACTGGGGGCTCATCACCCACAGCCAGACACTGCCTGGGGGGTTCTCCTCCAGGGCAGCAACACACTAAGGGCCACTTCCTGCCCACTTTGGCAATCAACCCTCGGGCCAGGGGGTGGAGAACACTTACAAAGGTCCCTCTTGCTCTTCCTCTCTCATTTGGGCCAGTGAATTCCTTAGTCCCAAGCCGGGACTTGTCGAAGCCTGTGGAGCTCTCCTCCCTCTCCTCAGTCTCCTCGGGATACTCCTCTCCTTTGACTGAGTGAGAGGACCACGAGGATGATGAACTGGACCTGGATCTCTCACGCACCCGTCGGTGTTTCCTGTTTCAGTGATGGGAAATGCAGGGAGGGGGACACCAACAGGGTTAGGAACTCAACTGTGACCCATCTCATACAGAACCACTGCGTTATCACTCCCTTATCAGTGTCACTACAACAGGAAAAGCCATAGGAAGAGCTCAGGTTCTAACACAGGGCCCATGGGCTCTCCAGAAGGAACTTGTTGCTCCTTCCTAAGGTGTTCACACCATCTGCTCTGAGCTAAGCATGCATCCACAGAGTTTTAGTTAATGGAAAATTAGGCTAATAGAGAATTATTAAATTAACATCAAAGCCAAGTCATTTCAAAGTGGCTGTTCTGACACAACAGGAACAAGAAGGAAAAGTGACTCACCCATCCTGACACATGGAGCCTTCCCATTTACCTTTTTACAGTTACTTAGTGTTTCAGACAGATACAATGATATCGAGAGGACACGCAGAGGGGTAACTCAGGCCACTGGAGCAGTTATGTCCCAGGTGCACAGCCCTGAGTACAACTGTGTGTACACGATGTCGTCTCCAACCTGAGCAGCAGAGACACGAGAGGCAGAAGGAAATGGCTACTGGGTTTCCTACATACTTTTTCTTTGAGCCTTTGTGACTTTTCTCCGTTTTCTCAGTTGATCTTTCCCTTGAGTGACTCGAATCTCTTGAGTCCACCGACTCCCTGGATTTATCCCGTTTAAGGTCTCTTTCCTTATGTTTTTTACGGCGTTCAATATCAAGGCGCAGATCAACAGGGTCGTCCTTATATTTCCCTTCAGCCTACAAAGGCAGGGGAGAGAGGAGAGTTGAACACAAGGTCTGCAGTGCCCCAGCTCAGCACCATTTACTTTGCTACTGACTGCACAGACTTCTGGAGAACTGGAGTTTAACTGAACTCTAATCAATATTCCATTTTAAGATGTAATATAATGCACTATCAAAAAATAAGTTTTCATTTGTCAGAATTCTAATTTCCTACACTTAAGATCACTGCTTTTTAAACTTCTAATTTCCTCTTTAAACAGCATTAGAACAAACAGCCTGGAACAGGGGAAGGAGAGACATGGAAGCTGGCACTTATTGGACACCACAGCCAGGGAGAGATGTGAACAACCTGGGAATCCCATCCAGCTGATTATGTATCACCACTGAAATGTGGCAGAGCTGCCCAAGAGCCCGTGGATCCCAGGCCTGGAAGTGGTACTTCAGGAGAAATAAAAGCTGCTTGCTGCTTGGAGATACCCAAAATTGCAATTACTGATCCAAGGGGCAGGAGATGGAGGCCACTGAAACGCAGCATCCAAGGGGTCTGTGAGAAGGCCAAACATCCCATGGACGGGGAGGCTTCACTACATCTGCCAGGGAGATTTACTCGGTGCAGAAGTCACCTACGGCTCCTCCCCCCGGGCCGGGGGCACCGTGTGACAGCCGCTCCACACAGCCATGGCAAGTCTGCTGAAGCAAGCTGGTGTTCCACAGAGCAAAAAAACCCACCAGCTGCATGAAAAATTAAAAAATAAATTTACATTGCTAATTAAAAACAAACATAAAAACCACCTGGCAATGCTCGCTCTGAGCTGTGTTTAAATGGGTACTTCAGGAGCGGATGAGGAGTTTCTCTGGGAAATGAGCAGTTGTGTTCCCTGTGCCTCCTTGGAGCCCTGTGGTACCTGGGTGAGACTGTGCTGCCTGCCCAAAGTGACAGTGGCTGTGGTTCTGACAAGCAGCAGGAGGGCTGTGGGAAGCCTCACACCATATGTTGGTAACAACACCCAGCCTCAGCCATCGCTACTGCATTTACACAACACTCATCCTGGGAACTGTACGACTTGATATGCAACATACATCACATTAACCGCCTTCAATTAAATACAACAGGATTAGTAATTCTCTAGCTGTTAAATTTTTTACTTACATGAGTTTCTAACCACTTTTTTGTTTAAATAAATATGTCAAATAACGCAGGAGTGAGAGCAGGCATTTTGTTTTGGTATTTTGCTCTTCTACTTTCCCCAGGCAAAGAGCTTTACTTTCTACTCTGAGAATAAAACTGCTCCCAACACGGTGGATGACAGATAAGTGACAAAATCGGCAGCAGCTCCCTTATGTGGCACAGCAAACACTATTTGGGTTTGGGAGGGCACGTCTGTTTCACGGAGGGCTGGCGAGCTGTTTGGAAACCACGTTTATAACACACTCTGCCCAGCTGATGCTCAGAGTTCAGGCCCATCAAATCCATCTCACCATCGTCCATGTCAAGCCACAAGTGTGTTTGGAAAAAATCGAAAACAAATATGAAACAAGTAAGGTTTCAGCAGGACTGGTTAAAATCTCTTCAATGTAAATATGTATGAAGGTGAATAAACACAGGTTAAAATCTCAAACATTTTACGTTAAGCCTTTTTTATGATTGTTTACAGTGAGTGCAATGGCTTAACATTCATCTACTCAGCAAAGCTAAAACACTCAATCCCAAATGCTCTGGATCTAAGACAAGTGCTGAATGTTAAAGTAACAGCAATCAACAGAAATGGTACAGTAAAGTTGTTAGAACAAAATTTATCATCTGCTTAATAGTGTATCTGCTTTAGCTCAGCATTTAGTTTTACTTTCCTCTTTTTGACATGCATGTCTTTGAAAACATGGTTGGCAATATTGCACGTAACAATGGAGTTAATCATACTTACAAGCAGAAAAATATCACAAAAAGTCTCTTCTCTCATCATGGGCACTTGTTCCAAAAATCCTCTCTTTTTTCTCAAGCTCACCTCAATTGACTTTGGGGTCATTTACCATAGTCTAACCACTTCACAAAGGTTGTTGATACATTTTTAATAAAAATTAACCCTTTGTAGTTCATTTTTAGAATTATGCCCATCCTTAAAAGAAAAACACAAACTTAAGTAGAGAGTAATTTAAACAAAAACATCACTGTTAAGTTCATGCCCAATGCACTCATTTTGTTGAATTAAACTAATCAGAGTAACAGTTCACCTTGAAGCCAGGATCTCTGGAGCTTTTTGATTCCTCTTGAGAGAATCCATGTTTTCTAAAAGTACTGGGAGATATATCTATCCTCCTAAAAGCACAAAACACAGATATAATCTTACTTGTAAGAAGAATCTAAAGTTTTTAGATCAAATGCCATTTAAAACAGACCAGTATTTCCAAAGGTACTTAAAACTCCCCATATTATCCCTTTTTTTATTTTTTTGGCCGAAGCTACCTATATATACTGGAATTATTCCAGGGTTTAAGAAAATGAAATCTGAAATACCCCAGCAATGTTAAGACAGTGTCTAATGGCACCAACCTGTGGATTTCAGGACTCTTTTTGTTTTTAGCTGCATCTTGTTCCATTCCTTTCTTTAGATATTTGGTAAAGCGTTCGTTCAGTGTCATTGCTGAGGACCCAAAGTGATGCTCTGTCGGGGGGTTGAGGAAACAAGTGCCAAAACATTAGTGCCAGTTCTGTGAAAAGACAAAGCCCATCCCAGATGCAGGACAGTGAGGCACCGTGGGATGAGCTCTAATGCTGCTGACAAATTCCAGTTTCAGTCTTCAGTGTTTCAGTGAAATGAGCCATTTCTGCCAGTGAGTCACGAATTCACCAGAACACACAATTCTAAGTCACAGACTTCGAGTGTTTCTCAGGTAAAAACAGGAACAGCTTCTGCCTGTGCAGAAAGGTATTTATGTAAATAAAGACGATCATGATGGGGCTGTCAGTCTCGTCTCTGGAATATTTGCTGAAAAACAACCCTGAGCATTCACCAGAGTGCACTAACCCCCGTTATTTGTACAAGGGCGGAGTGAACCTTCCCCTGAGGGCACCCGGACTCCTGACCCACCTCTTACGTGATGGACGATAGTCACGATGTGCTGAGCAAACAGCTCCGAAGGGCTTCGCTGCGACTGAGCCGACTGGATGTGGTGGAAAATGGAACGGAATTCCTGCTCCTTCTTGTTGCTGTGCACGAGGTCCCGGCAGAGCTTGCGCTCCTGGGCCAGTATGCCGCTGGGACTGGGAAGAGAACAGAGCGCAGGAAATAGGAGAAGGGGGTCAAGGGGAGCAGTTCAAGGTGATTAATGCTGCAGGAGCTGGAAGCTGACCCATGTTTTATGTAGGACTGGGAAGGCACCTGAGAACACTCCACAGTGGGAGCCAGGAGCTTCCTTTAACACCCCCAAACACACTGATCCGGTTTACTGGGATAATTCTGTCACTGTTACTCTGTAACGCTGCATGGAGAGCAAGAGCAGTAAAACACACTGCAGAAAATCACCTGGATTTACCCAGCAGAGTAACTTCACTGCAGCTTAACTTAACTTCTGGCAGCCAGAAGCCCCTGACTCCACCTGAGCCTCCCCCCAGAGCCCAGCATGGCACAGCACCGGAGGCAGCAGCACTGACATCCTGAACTGATCTTACATCCAGTCATAGGAAAGGTCAGGAAAAAGTTAATCTCCCAGGACCACAAACTCTGATGCAATATTGCTTAGCCTTCCTCACATTTGGCAAGCACATGGGGATCTCAGGAAGAGAAACAGGAAAAAACATCACTATTGAGACTTCTCAAAAGGCAGCGGATCCTTACCGTGCAAGATCCTCATCGAAGGAATCCATCCGAATATTGACCTGGGCCTCACGGGTAATGGAAAAGGAGGATTTGCCAGGAGTCAGCCCCTCCACTTTGGTACCTGGCTTTTCCTTCACCTCAGAAGGCTTCCTTGGTGGGGGGGAAGAGCTTTTTTCCTGGCTTGATTTGTAAGTGGTCACTCTAAAATTCTTTTCAGGAACAAACCCCCTGTGACCAGGTTCAGCTCTCTTGGATCCTGGTCTCTCTTCCTTTTTGGATCTTTCAGGATAGCTTTCCTCCTCCATTTCATCAGATTTCCTTTGCTTTTCCTTTCCAGGTGGCAGGAAAACCACACCTTCCCATTTTCCTGACCTATCCTCTTCTTGATTTTTACTCGACGTCGCCACAACTTTAGACATAAATTTGGGCTCATCATCAAATTCCGAATCTTTCCGGCCTTTTCCCTTGTCTTTCTTGTCCTGCTCATCCGTTTCCTCTTTGCCATAATGACCTTCCTTGTGGAACTCCGGGACCTTAATCTTGTCGAAGTCATCCCGGAATTTGTAGCGCTTGGGGGACTGGCTGCCGCGGTACCCCTTCTCCGAGTCAGCTTTGGAGCCGTACGAGTCAGACTTTGCCTTTCCATCTGTTGATCCCAACTCAGAGAAATTCCCTTTTTCTTTACTTTTTTCCTTCTCAACATTTGTTACTTTCTGGTCTTTGTCTTTCCCATTCTCAGCCTTCTGCTCTTCCAGATACCTGGTCATAAAACATTACGGGAGTTTACTTATTAGAGATCAATGAGGGCAATGAGTCAGTTCAGAGTCAAACTTCAGAGAACACCAAGCTATGCATGTACACAAAGCTTCCTCTAGGCCCTAAAATAGTTAAAATGTCAAACTCAGCCTCTATTTTGACTTTAGTTCTTACTAAATCCAGCAAATACACAAGGAAATGAATATGCAGGACTGATGAAATGAGGTTCAAGAACAACTCAAACCCAGCTGACCCACAGATGCATTGGAAGGAAAAGAGGAACATCTTACCCACTCCGTTTATTTACTTACAAACCTGGTTCAGGAGAACAACACATCAAACCTTTCAAATTGGGCTGTTCTGCTTTAAACAAATCACTGGAAATAAAAGCCTCAAAAGCTACTTCAAATTTGGGATGCAAGTTTCATAGGTAAGCTAAATATTTCATGACAGACTGCAAATACAAATAAAAGCAAACAGGTTAACAGAGGAGAATATGCTGCTGGCAGAGATAAAACACTTCTGGTGAGAACAATTCAGGTGGTTTATAGCATCACAAAAGTTTTAAAGCATTCACAAAGCAAATACTGGCTCTGAGGAACAGACCCATTGACACCAGCTCCGTGCTTTGGAAAGCCCAAACAACAGTCACAGGGTATTTTTCCCTTTTCTTTTTGAATTTCAGACATCCTTGATTTAGGATCAGATCAAAACAACAAAGATCTGAAATCATTTGTGAAAGGTGCCACATCTTTTAAAACAAAGCATCACCTTCAGGCACAATCTGCAGTGGACTATCTAAGAGAATCACAGGAGCAGATGCCTTCTGCATGGAAGGATGTCTTCATTTTAGGGACAACCTCAGTGCTTTCATTTCCCATCCTACACACACGCACAGGTTCAAGCACTGCAGCTGCACCTGCCTCGGGCTGTTTGCAGCAGGACATGCAGTAGGATTTAATTAATTTCTTCTAATTTATGGTATCTAAAGCAATTCCAGAATGCAACACTAAAAATGACTTTTACTGACACATAAATAACTTGGGAAATGCAGCTTCCAGCTGCCAGGATATCTCCTTGGGCCCATCTTCAAGTATTCATGGGCTATGAGTACTTTTGCAGGGAACATATATAATATTTAGAACTATCCAAGTTGGAAAACCAATTCCAAGTTCCTACAAACTCGGGGCTCCGTCTCTATTTTGCTCTGTAGCTTAGAAAGAACCAGGCCCCCCAGCTGGAGCCTGCCCCAGAGCCCTCTCCCTGCTCCCAGAGAGCACCCACACGGGCAGTTGGCTCCTCAGAAATAACACAAAAAGCAACCCAGCACCAGGAAACACATCACTTGCCTCTTGGAGAAGGCTCCTCCGCCGGGAGCTGTGCCTTCCTCCTTGGGAGCGGCCCCATACAGCGAACTGACCGGTGTGGGGCTTTTGCACACCGGGCTCTTCCTGGTGGGGCTCAATCCTGCCGAGCTGTGCTCGAAGGGGCTCTGGTGGGAGCCCCCCTGGAAGGAGCTGGAGCCGCTCTGGGCGGCAGAGCCCATCGGGGACGGGCTGGAGCGCGGCGGGCTCTGCTTCTGCACGGGGCTGGGCCGGGGCGAGCGGCGCCGCACCACCACCGACTGCAGCGGGCTCTTGAGGGCAGGGCTGCGCTCCCGCGGGCTCAGCTCCGACACCGAGCCCCGGGATGCGGAGCCTGTGCCGTAGCTGCTCACATCCTGCCATGGCTTCGACCCCTCGGATGCCTTGGCGTCTTGAGCCCCTGCTCCTGAGAAGGGCTGCTCCTTGGACTCGTCTCCCTGGCTCTCCCCCGCAGCCTGGGACGCCCGGGTGTCCTTCGAGGAGGACTTCTTCTCCTTTCCAGATTTGCGCTTGGAAGACTCAACCCGACTGTGGTTTGAGGAAGAGCGGGAAGAAGAAGACCTCCTAGAGCGGTCGGAAGATGACTTGTCGGAATTCCTGGAATGGCTCCTGGAGCGCGGGGACGGGGACCTCCTCTTGGGCGAGCGGGAGCGCGACCGGCCCCTGCGAGGGCTGTAGGCCTGGCGGTAGTTCTGCCAGTTGGACCTGTAGTTCCCGTACCCTCCTCGGTTGTACTGGCCCCAGGGGTAAAACCCTCGGTTGCGGCCGCGGAAATAATACGGCCTCCGGTACCCTCGGTTGTGGCCCCTGAAATCCCGGTTCTGGTAGACCCTGGGATGGTTCCTTTCTCTGTTGTGAGATGGAGAGTATGATCTTGAACGAGACCTAGAACTGACAGAAGAAAAGAAGTTACACAAGTATTTTTGTGTTAGCTTGTTTTTACGGTTTATTCCTCCGCTACAACTTCGTATTTGAAGCCTCACAAAAAAAGCAATTCAAAAAGCTAATTTCTAAGATCCTGGAAGTAATTTCTTTGGTTTACCCTCATCTGACTGAGGTATTTCACTTTGCCATGAAATACATTGCTGTGGAAATAACTTGTACCTGTGATACTGTCAAATATTTAACTTCAGGATTGTTGCAGAGACCGTAATAAGCACATGTTGCTCTCCATTTTTCTGGGATGAACATGGTGCTATCCAGCTTCAGAAAAAGTGACAGATCTCAAACTTCCAGTCATTTACAGCTCCAGGTCAATCTTACACCTCATCCACAAAGAAGTATTTTTTATGCATATCATGCTGCTGTTATTGGAACAGATCCCAAATCTTCCTGCTGTGCCCCAACTTCTCGCGTACTGTGAAATTCTGATAATCAAGATGAAACCCCACTTCTTTGTCAGGTGAGTTAAATAAAAGCTACACCTCGAGAGGAGAAGGGCAGCCCTGGAGCAAAGGGCTCGCTGCTCTGCGGTTCTGAGCTCTCAGAGCTGCATCATCCCCCAGCGCAGTCCCGGAGCTCCCGAGGAGCAGGACAGTGGTGGGTCACTGGCACCACCAGAGGGAGCTGCGGGTGCCCCGCCCGCATCCACAAAAACCCAGTCCAGGAACACAAACCCTGGGAACACCCGGACTGCAGTGGCCAGGCATTCGGGGCTAACTGTCCCAACAGTCTCTTCCATCAAAACTGTTGGAGCCGCGGTTGTGTAACTGCTTGAAGGCCCCACCGCAGCTCAGATCCCAGAGTTACGGGAAGGATTTCACAGCTGCTGGGAAAACAGACTTCCGCTCAAAGTCTGAGATTTTAGCCCATTTGTGTTAATGAAGCAGAGAAAGAGTCCAAACTAAGAAGCTGAAATAGAAAAGAGATTTTTGCAAATGGAATTTTAGTCAATAACATTCACTGGAACTGTTTCCACAGCCCTTCCTCACATTCTGAGCTTTGGCCCTTGGTCATATTCCAATGGACACGGACTTGCCCACACAGACCTGTGCTGCCTCACACCCCACGCCCCAGAACCAGGGGAGAACAACCTGCTGTTAGAATTCCTGCACCGCTAGCACACATCTCTGCAGTCAGAGATGTATTTCAGTTCTGCTTTCATTTCCTCCTACCAAGCAGGTCATGGTTTAGCAGGAAACTCTTATTCATACTTCGGTCATTGCTAGCAAACAGTTTAATGATCATTTTAACAGATGCTTCATCCTTTAAAAAACCAAAAAACTTATCTGAGACACTTCTTCATTCAAGCAGAAGGAAAAGCAGAGGGGCAGGAGGCAAGAACCACTTTTAACAAGCTCTAGTCCAAGGCCTGAGGAACACAGACGCTCAATTTTCAGACAAGTGCTGCATCTGTGATCAATTATCGGCAGGGACCTGTTGCACGCCGCTTCCAAAGTCTGTTCTAGCATTTTAGAGAGGCTGCAGCAGGAAGACTGCACTCTAAAAGCAGCAGAGACTATTTACCAGAAAGTTCTTTTGAAAAATACAGTAGAAGTTATACAGTAAAAGAAACACCACAAGTGATAATTCCCCCACCTCTGCCAGCCCCCGGAGCTGCTGGCACTGCACTGCTCCAGGGCTAAACCCCCAGCATTTACGAGAGGCAGAAATGAGAAATAAAGTCATAGAGAGAGCAGGAAATAGTAGGCATACTCCAACATGGCACTGTAACTTAGAAAAAACAGCAAACCTACCAAAGGAAGAGTAAAACAGTTTGTGGTGCATCCTGAAGTGCACAGCAATGGACTTTTATGCCGAGATCCCATCAGACCTACCTCGGAGCACATCCCAAGGCCAGGCAGGGGGGCTGGGCTGGGCTGACCCCCTCCATCCTGAGGTTTTTTTTTTTTTAAGAAAGAAGTTATTTACAATGTGAAAGTAGCTTCAGCAGCAGCACAGAGGAAACAATCATGTTTGCAGGAGCTGCCTTTGTTTTCAACTGCCAAAGTCCCTTCACAGCTAGAGGACAGTCCCAGATGAGCATGGATCTTCCAGCATTCCAGCTCCCTTCTGCAAAGGACTCGCCTGGAAGCCTCCGAGAAGTCTCCGCCTCTAATTTAGCTTTGTCATGTCACTCCTTCTCCAACTGTACATTCATTAGAGCCTCTGCATGTTAAAAATCCCTAACTGTTAACACTTGCACGAGTTCCCAGCCCAGCGTTTTCAGAATACGTGTCACTCACTGCAGTGGAAAAGCAGTGGAACACCATCACACCCCGCCCAGCTGGAGCGGCTTTGCCAGGCACAGAATGCTTAGCCAAAAGAAAAGGAAAAAACAGATATCCAGGGAAGGCACAAGGCTTTAACTGGTCTGCTCAGAAGGAATTCAGGGAGGTAAGAACAACTATTACGCACAGTAATGATTTCACAAAATTAAAATTAACAGCAGCAAAACTATCTTTATCTACTTTATCCCTCCAGAAGGATCATTTCTGTTACCTGGCTCTTGCATGTTGAGGGGAGGGGCAAGGAAACAAGGAGTGCCCCCATCTTCCACAGCAGTGTCTTAAACTGACATTAAAACCTATTTCAATTCATTCTTAGAGGAGGGAGGAAAACGTGACGTCTGGAAAGGCCCCTCGAGTCTGGGATCAATTACACTAAAAGCTTAAAAAAGCGCCAAGGTCTCAAAAGCAATGTCTTGACAATAAACATTTTGTTCTCCTAATTTATTTATTTATTCGCAAGCTATTCCCCTAAGTCACTGAAAACACCCGAACAGCACAGGTTGGCAGCAAACAGCCCCGGACTCGGGGCGTCATCTGTCCCGGGATCTAATCAAAGTCTCTCCCTGGAAAGTGGTGAAGTGACAAACCATGTGCACAGGGAGGAGAAGCCCCGTTCCACCCCTTGGCTCCAGGGCTGCCCACACTCACCTGAGCCTGCGCTTTCTGGAGCGTGAGACGGAGCGGGAACGGGAGCGGGACTTGGAGAAGGAACGGGAGCGCGACCTCGACCCAGACCTCGAGCGCGAAGAACGGGATCCAGATTTGGATTTGTTAGTTTTGGACATCTTTGCAAGCACCTGTCAGTGCACCTGAGGGAAACAGGGACATAAAGGTATTTGAGAAATGAAGCATGTGGCTGATAGGAGAGAACAGGCACCTCCTGGCAGGCTGACAGATTCCAGGGACAGGGAGCCTGATAAGCTGGAAATAGGAATGTTTGAAGTGCCTGCTGAGAACAGATGAATGGTGCTGGGCTCAGAATAGAAGGTTTATTTCAGTCTAAGGAGGAAATCTGCAAAAAGAATAACAGGCTTTAAACCCAGAGTAATCACAAATGTGAACGTGGCAGTGAAAAGCAGCATATTAATGCAACCCCAGCAAGAGCCACCTTTGGGGAGGGAAACCAGTCCCTGGAAGTGAAATTCCATTTCAGTGCAGTCACATCACTGTCAGTACAGCCAGCTGCCACTGCTTTAAACAACAGCAAAGACATAAAAAGGCCTACCATTAAAAAAACCAAAAGCCCCACCCCTTAAACTCTTTATGTAAACTTTCAGAAGGAATCACGAAAAAGTGGATACTCCAAGATACAGGAACATGACCCTGTTTGCACGGCTCTGCTCAGGTCCAATCCTGCCCTCTCTGCTGGTGCAGTTGCTGTGATCAGTCACCAGCGTGGATCACCCAGTGAGGAGTTCTGTTGCAGCCAAAATAAATCAGATGCCCTTCCAAATATTCAGAGACAGAAGAGATTACACCGTAGCATTAAATGACTCAAAATAGCCATAATTATGAATTACCTGGGCTATTTTCAGGCATGTATCCAGGTAAAGATTAAAGAATCCCTTAGAAAATGATTCAGTGAATAGTTTGTCCACACAAATGTTTGTTACACCCTCCCATCATCTGTTCTCTTGTATCAACAAGCAAAATTTGCATTAATCAAGTATTGCGTAAGTTATCATAAAACTTTCTAGCCAAAATGACTAATGAAAAAGAGCCAGAAATAAAAAGAAACTATCTTAGTACAACTTCATCTATTTTTCACCCACTGATTACAAATAGAGGCACTCAGGTACATAAACACAACAGATCGAGTACTGCTGCTATGTCCATTTTAAGGAAATTCCAGAGGACTGACTTGCAATGCCTTCACTTTGCCCTCCAAAATTACATATATGGTTACCAAACACTCCAACTTCTGCCAGGGCACTTCCAGGAAGAGTACAATGCCCAGCCCAGGAGTGACTGCTGGGAGAGTGGGTGGTGGCTCATCACCAGAAATGAGACTTTCCAGAAACGGGAAGTTGGCTTTCATTTTAAAAACTCATGTTACATGTTCCCATTCTTCCCTTTCACTATGCTAAAGATGTTACATCAATTCCAGTACTACAATACATTCCACACCAGAAAGCAGGCAGGAAAAAAATAATAAAATTAATGCTTCCTGTTGCATTAGGAAACAGTAAGTCGCCCCAGGGATGAAAATCAAAAGGCACTGTCACCAGGAACCAAGGTTCATTCTTGTGCTTGGTCATTTTTCAGGGAAAGAATGTCTGAAAGGATCAGTTACAAGTATTTCCTTTTAATTTACTGAAGGCATCTGTTGAACCAGCAACACTTCCTACTCTGCTGGCCAAAACAACCCAACGCCGAGCACCGGAAACCAAAACACGAGAAAGCAGCAGAATAAATAAATGGCAACAGGAACTGCTAGAAGATACAGAAGATGTTGCAGTAACTCCCAGGAAGTCCTGAAAATACCCCACAATAGATTTTAAGAGTATCACTTTGAGCTGTTCAGGAGTCTTTGTCTTTCACTTTGATCTCCAGCACCTCCCAGCCTGGTATGTGACGTCTTGGAAGGGTTTGTTATCTTTGCCAACACTTCTAATGTTGATTCATTCCAAACATGTGAGGTAACTCCTGCTGGAATAGAAACTTGCTGCTGTGCTCTGTCAGCACTGAAAAGGTTAAACAAACTGAACACTGGAGTCAGGTCAGCTCCCCTGAGTTAACTGTGGCTGTAAACTTATTGTGATGTACATTTAGTTGTTCTGAGAGTGCCTGACCCAGATAAAACGTGTTCAGCAAAAAACCCCGCTCTGAAGGAATCTCTTCTTATAAAAGGGATTTTATAAATACACTTTTAAAATAAAGAGGTGCCTGTAAGTGAAGCAGAGGCAAACTCCGAGAACAGCCTGCTCACCTCCCATTCCCATTTTTCCCCTGCCCATGGAGCTGTGCCCAAGGCACACTGCTCAGAACGTGCCTGGCCCTGAGCAGGAACTGCAGCAGAAGCATTTACACAGTATTGTGGAGATCTGTCCTCACAATCTGCTCTGCCAGATCCCATTTCCTTCCTGCCCACAGCTGCAGAACCACCATCCCCAGCCCCACGTCTGCCCGGGTCACACCAGGGCTGATCCTGCTGCCTGATCCAGGTCCCCTCTCGCAGCAGACAAGCGTGACTGCACACATCTGGAGGGCATGTCCTGCTGGAAACGCGGCCAGGGGTTTTCAACACTGTTTTTCAGCTTGTCTGGTCTGCAGCTCAGTTCTAAGCCGTCCGGCAGGTCTCACATCCCAAATTATCGGCAGTGATCTGAGCGTGCTGAGCTTAAAGTTCTGGTGAGGCATTACCTTGCTGGAAACTTGATCTGCCATAAAAACACACTGTACAGAGCACTTCTTTGCCTTCTCCATTCTTAAGTCCTCAAGGCAATCCAGCACACCACTCGGAGATGGAAACAACAGAGGGATAAATGCTCCCACTGAGGCACCACCATGGACTTTGCCCGAAGACAAACTATTGTCAGGAAACAGGGGCAGGAAAGTTAATGTTTTACCTCTGACAGATCTCAAAAGAGCAGCTCAACTCTGCTTCACAGCAGTAAAAAAGGCTGAGAGTCTCTCACTGCTGTGCATTTCCATGAGCTTCCACAGCTTTGGAATTTAAATATTCACGACACTTAAGAACTTCTATGGCCACTGACTGAAATCACTGCAAGGCTCCAGCAAAAAACCAAATGTTGGAGGAGGACACAGGAGCAGAATATGGGGTTTAACACTTAGATCAGTATGACACTGAATAACCTGGCCAGTTAAGGTATCTGGGGGAAGCAGTCCTTTTCTCCCCAAAATCAGCAGGGTGTAAATCCAAAAATCAGTCAATGTAGCATTAAAAAAACAAAACCAGGTACTACTTCTTCCAGGACATCCAAGATTATTTTACTAAACTGTTGTACTTCACCCTTCTATTTAGCAGCTATTTGGGAAGAAAGGCCCAAACATCCTAAGACATGAGGCTAAGGTTTTTCTTCTAAACCTGGTTCTGTACTTTTTGTACAGCAACATTAAGAATGAAAGCAGAATTCAAGCAACAGTTTAACTTGCAGCACGCCCAGGACAGAAGGGATATAAGAAGGTCTATTCCAAGACAAGCAGTTTTACCTCTTGCGAACACCTTTTCTGTCGTGTGCCTACCTGCTGGAGCAGGCTCACCCTCACACCCTTCAGTCAGGTTTCAGAGTCTCAGCTTTGTCAATTATGAAATCAGGAAGAAAATCTGAAATGAGAAGAAAACACACCTTTGTATGTGCATTTTTTGTGCTTACCACCAGTGACGAACAGGAGCCTGGCTGCCTTAAGCTCCTGCTGCACCCAAGGCATTCATCAGATCCACATCAAGGAAAGCATGCATAGACTTTTTTTAAAATTATTTTTACTGTTGTCTTGTCCATCTGCCTAAGTGACCCTGAAGAAGAGAGATCTCACCTCATACCTTGCAAAGACCTTTGACTTACAGCCCTTCACAGTGGCTGCCAAAAAAAAGTTTGCCATAGCCATTTTTTTCTTGCCTTGTGACAGAACACTTGGCTTTTGTTTGCTTCCTCACCTACTCCCAAACACCACCATTACCACCAAGTTGTGGTACAATGCCCCTCAGGGGAGTCATCCAGAGCAGGAGCTGGATTCTCCTTTAGAAAGGAAAACTGTTCTTGTACTTTGAGAACTACTACAGAAAAAGGAACCAAGACAACACACAACAAGCAGGACTAGTAAACCTTTCTTCCAGACAGGGAAAGGAAAGTAGGAAACGTGGGAAAGGAAAGCAGGGAATGTGCTCAGTGCTCTCTGCTGAAGCACAAATCACTGTCCAGGAGTTTCTTATTCCAAACACTGCAAAGAACATTCCCATGTGCCAAGTCATGGGTCAACAGAAGAACATTGCTGGTTGTCACAATGCCTTTTTCCAGGAATTTGTTCCCTGTTTCCAACTGGCCTGTGTTACTTTATGACTCTTTCCATCTTCCACTCCTTTGTTTGAAGTCTTTCAGGCAGCACTGGTCAGGATTTCAGCCCTTTCCCAGCTGCTGCAGCAGAACAGCCCTGCCCAGAGCGGACAGAAGTTACAGCTGAGACCACTCCACCCCGAGGCGTCCTGGAGACTCCCGTACCATGGAGCACCACAGTGTGCCAGCTTGGAGGTAAAAACACGGCAGGGACCTCCCAGCCAAAGCAGCTGCTTATTTGTGTTCACATCTGTCTACAACACACTGAGCATAAGCCCCAAACACCTGGAAACAAGTGACATAGCTCGTGTAGGTACCTCGGACCTGAGCTCAGCACTGTGAAACTCCTCACAGTGCTTCCGGTTTCTCACACCGTGTTTACAAACACTTAACTCATAAATATTAGATATTTTGTAAAAGCGTTCGTAGAAAGCTCCACAGAACTGTGTCAGGAAAACAAAAATTCGCTTGTTCCTTTCTGTCCAGCATTTGAGTGAAGCTGTGGAGGTTTATTCTGCTGTAAGACCCAAAGCAAACGAGGTGGCACCTCATTAGAGAGCACATTTCTGCCCCAGCCTCTTGGCATCCATTTGTGTTCTCCAGCACAGACATTCAGCTGGGGAGGAGCAGCTGAACTGCTCCTTCGTTTGCTCACAACAGCCTTCATTATCAGGGAACAAAAAAAAATTAATTCTCCTTCAGCCAGCTCTACGATTCCTAATCCCGAATCCCAAAACCCAAACAAGATTAGTTCTTTCTAAAAAAAAGAGAATAATCCCACACAACACCTTACAAAGTGTGCTCTGTACAATGAGGCAACAGCAATCACAGCAGAAACAAGCTTATGCCCCTGAAGTGCAGGAGCAAGGACAGAGTGCAGAGCACACCCCAGCTTTGTTAGCTCAGAAATCCAACTCCAACACCTCACTTCCTACTGGATTCATCCTTTTCCAGCTAATTTTCGGTGCAAGACCAAACCTTAAGTATGTTCTTGATAGCCACCTGCACAGCTCCCACTGCCAGACAGGAGGGAGCAAATTAAAATGTCATTTCCAATCAAATTTCACCGGGGAAACAAAAAGCAGAACAATTTCTCTTCCTAGACCAGGGATCCAGTGTGTGTTTTCAGGAGATCAATGACCCAAGTTAACTAAAGCTACAACTGCACCTACCAACCTCTTCAGCAAAAAATGTCCTGGACAACAACTGCTAAAAAATGACCAAAAACCCAAAACAGAGTGTTGTACTCTAACATGGTCCAAACACGCTCTGGGGAGAACCCCCAGGTTATTCTGCCATGGCAAGAGGAGCACGGGTTTGTCAGCAGCAGCTCCAATTTCTCTCTAGCCTATGTGCATTCAAACGAAGATTTTCCTTCAAGTACATTTGGGTGTTCACACCATTAAATTAATCCCTAAAGAAGTTTAATCCTGAACTCCAGAACTGGGTTTGGATAACAAGAAGCAGGTTCTATGGAATGCCTGGAAGAGTATTTGCAGGTTCTTCTGGAAAGGACTGATTCTGCAGATTGCAGTGCTGAACAAATAATTTCCAAATAATCTGACCAGCTACAAACACCAATCAGTGACTTTACTCCTGAAACTGGCTACTTAATAAAAAACATTTTATGTATCTTTGAGCTTAAAAAGGCGCATGTTGTTATTCAGACAGTTTAGTGACAGGGAGCTCAAGGAAACGAATCCAAGACAAAGCTGATTAGAAATCTGGATGGTTTTCTTACAGAAGTCGGGCAGCTGGAACTTCTGTTAAACACAGAAAGAAATCATCCATAATTAAAAAAAAAAATAAAAAGGAAAAACCTGTTTTATCAGCTTTTTCCTTCCAAACCTACAGAACCTGGGAACAGAGAAGCAGAAAAATCAGGTGCTTCCCCAAATGTGGAAATTCTGCTTCCAAATAAACAGCAAGTTATATAAAAAACAGTTGATTTGGGGCTCTTTGGAATTTCTTCTGACATTCACAGTAGAGTAACAGCCAAAACAGAATCTGTCCTGCAGGATTACAACTCTTCACACTTTTAACCTATGGAGAAACAAGCTCCAGCAAATTTCATTTATAAGCTGAAAAAAGCAAACCCACTCGCATATTCTTGAGCCAGCACTTCATTTCCCTCTACCTGAACTTGAATCCTGCTTCCTCGGGGGAAAACAAGGAAAAGCGTTTCCATGACCTGGTATAACATTTAAAGTTCTTTAAAGAGAAATTTAAAAATTGTGGGGTTATTGTGAGCACAAGCCACCCCTACGCTGTGCCAGACTACAGAGGGAACAGAGGGAAATGCCTGTCCACAGGAATGCTGCACACATGGAATAAGCTTATTTGAACAGCATTTTCTGTGCTGTGTTCACGTACCTTGTACAAGTGTCCTATCAATTCTCGTTCTGAACACTGCTTTTTTAGAAGCAATTGAGGTCTCACCTAAGTAAAGAAGGGAAAATAAAATTTAAACCACACCAGATACCAACAAAATCCTCGCATTTTACCAGCACAGAAAAGGATTCTGATATTAGTCATTCATCCCAGCACTGTTTCTCAGTAAAGAAAGGCTGCCAAAATAATTCAATCTAATCAGATAGTGCACAGACACATCCCTATCCCAGGAAACCAAGCTCATGCACAGCCCCACAGGAGCACTTACTGTAATTACCGCAGGTGTAAATCAGGAGGTACACGATGCCCACTTGGTATCGTGTGTCCAGCCCATCCCGGCACAGGTGAGTTACACCATTACTGCCAACCTCACTCCCTGGAGGACAGAATTCCAGCCTGACACCCCCCTTCCCCGTCACCTTTAATGCTCCCAGAGCAGACACGCCTGGGGGGTTCCTTGCCCTGTTTTCCTTCCTCCTTTCAGTCCCCTGAAGGCAGGAGGGACCTGGAGCAGCAGCGGGAGGACTCTCGGGCTGAGCGAGCCCCACATCCCTTGGTTACAGCGGGGGCTCTTGGGGTTTGTGCAGCCACCTCACCCTGTAAATCACGGCAGGCTAAAAATGGCTGGGTGACGAATGTGGAGCTGAATTGTGAGCAGGGCACTCGCTCTGGGATCACAGGAGCAGCGGCCACGAGCAGGGCTGAGCTGAGGCCTCGCTCTCCCACACCGGGGAGAGGCACAACGTACGTTCACGTGTGACAGGAGAAAGGGCACGGGCAGAAAACTCTTCCTTGGGTGGGAAACGACCCCAGGCAGGGCCGGGTGTCATCTCTGTGTGCCATTATCTGAACTTTCGGGCTGTGGCCCGGCAGTTCCGGTTACCATGGAGTGAGGCAGCGCAAACACCATTCCCAGCTGGCACGAAACGTGATCCCGTGATTTCACTATTCATAGCTCTGACATGATAAAGCTAAATTAAGCAGGAACTCTTAACTTCTCCAACCTGCCAGCAGCGACTCCCTCTCCTCTGCTAACAACAGCCTCCCTGTGAGGAGGGGAAGGATGTTTCCCTTACGGCAGGAGACTCCAGCCCCACACACCCCGCCTGCCATCCGGAAACAAAATGGCACCGGCTCCTTCCCAGGCACCACCCCGGCCTGGCTCCAGATGAGCTCCCGGGCCAAATAAACACCTTCCTCTCCTGGGACTCACTACAGAACCCCACTGGGCAGTTTAAGCCTCATTCCCAGGCCTGCCCAGGAACAGGGGCAGCTCAAGGTGCAGCAGCACAGCCCCACTGCCCCACCGGTCCCTGTCGCACCATTCCCCGGCACAACCTCCCCAGGGACCCAGAACAGCTTTTGCAACCACCACCACCGTTATTATCTCTTCCAATGCCCATGGCCTGAACTATACGGCTGAATATCCTGAAATTCCAAGGAAACCACACTGGCACACACAGCCACTAAACACAGCTCCGGATATTGCAAACTCTTCCAGATTTGGAGAAAAAGTTCAAGGGCTACGTGGCTGCTCAAAAAATTAACGAGTTCCGACACAAAAACTGTCGTTACACAAAGACAAAGCCAAGTGAGCTGAAAAATACTCAAACTTCTGGCAAAACTGCACTATTCTTTCAGGGATACAGCCAGGGGCCATCATGGCCTTACAATGACAAGCATCCTCAGGCTCATCCAGCCCTGCCCAGCATTCCCTAGTCCTCCCAAGGCAGTATTTCTTTTCCAGCAGAGAAAGATGGAACAGGTAAAACAAATGTAGATCTGCTGACGGACGTGGATCATCACTTATTCTATATCCTCATGTTTTATGCACGTAACATTTTTGTTTTCTAACAGCAGCACCCATGTGAGAAGGTGTTCACCAGCCTCAAACCCCTCACCCTGAGCCCACAGGCCTGGCCTGCCCTGAAGGACAAAACTTTACTTTCATGACAGAGAACTAGCAGTGAAGTTAAGGTCAGGGCACACGGCTGCTCTGAAAGCCCAGCACACAGGGAAACCTCCTCCCAGACACTGCTTCCTGAAGCACTGACAGCACAACTACATCGTCCAGAGACACAGAGCTCACGGAGAGCCATGTCCTTGCTCTGTGCCAGGCACACGCGAAGCGCTGGAGCAGGACACAGAGGAACCTCGGAACACTCTGAGACAAGGCTCTGCTGTGCCCTAACACTCATTTTTCTGTCCCTACAATGGACAACATGAAAGCAACAGGTTGTCCCTACAAAGGCAACCCGAGAGGGGAAGTTTCAAAACATCTCTTGGAGCCCAGGTTTTGGCACCCAAGCCCAGGAGCAGCTCTCCCAGCCCAGCACCCACAAAGAGCAGGGAGAGCCCACCCAAAATGTCCCACCCCACCAACACTGACAGAGCACGTGGCCTCGCTCCCCGCCGGGAGGGAACACCCAGGAGCCCTTCCAGAGAGCAACTGGACAATTAAATTGTCTGTGCTCTCAGCAAAGAGCAGCCTGGTGTGACCCTGCAGCAATAAAAGCTCTTCTCTCCCACCACCACCCATGAGACAACCCAGAACATCTTCCAAACTGTTTCACGTTGTTTGCTTCAGGGAACAAACCTGTGCTTGTGCCACAGCACTCAGTACGTCACTGTACACTTCAAAACCAAGGAGCTCCCAGCTCTGACTACCCCACGGGGAAGCTGCTGCACATACACAGGCAAAGGGGAGTTCACCTCCCAGGGCAGGACACAGGGAATGGCTTCACATGGAGAGTAGGTTTAGATCAGAGATTAGGGAGAAATCCTTCCCTGGGAGGGTGGGGAGGCCCTGGCACAGGTTGCCCAGAGAAGCTGTGGCTGCCCCTGGATCCCTGGAAGTGTCCAAGGCCAGGTTGGAGCAGCCTGTGCTAGTGGAAGGTGACCCTGCCCATGGCAGGGGGTGGCACTGGATGGGCTTTAGAGTCCCTTCCAGCCCAAACCATCCTGTGACTCTACGGAGAACTGCTTATTCCAGAGTCATCATGTCACCTTCCGGCACACAAACACCCAGAAACGCATCCAGGAGGAACTATAGCGACAACCACCTCGTGCAGAGTTCGAAATATATTTGTAGAAACCTCCAGCATGTTTATTTCCCCAAATCAATAAAAATTAGGGGGGGGAAAAACCTCACATCTCCCTGGGAGAAACGAAGGCTCAGGGCTCCCACGTGGATCTGAGCCACCGCAACGTCCCTGCTGCCACATCACCTGAAGCTCTGCCAAACTTCACGTCCCAACAACACGATGCAGAGCGGGGAAGGCGACGGCACAAACCCCCCCCCTCCCCACCGGGGAGTGACCCCGCGGGAGCCGCACACCCGGCCCGGGGCCCGCACGCCTGCCCCGGCGGCACGACGGGACCGCGGACACTGCGAGGGGACCGCGGGGGAACCTCCGGGGACGAGGGCGGAGAACGGGGATGTCCCGGCACGGGGCAGGCGATGGGTCAGAGGCGACTGGAGCGGGACAGGCCCGGGCGGGCCCCACGGCCCCGGGGAGGCGCCGAGGCCTGGCC
>VZRE01010852.1:72540-91530 GCA_013396775.1 Cephalopterus ornatus
GGGGGCGGCGGGGCCCGCTCCGCCGTCAGCCCCGGGCGCGCCCCTTCGTGAGGCCCTTCACACCCGAAACCTCCCCCACCCCCGTTAGCCGCCGAGACGGGAGCGGTGAGGCGGAGCCCGAAGCTGCAGAGCTCGGGGTCGAATTAATTAATTTTTAATGTGAAATCGGTAATAATGAAATAAAATCTGGGCTGCGTCAGGCCGAGCGGCCCCTCCGTGCCCGTGGGGGATCCTCTTCCAGGGATTCAGCTCCTCAAACACAATTTACGGAATTGGTTGTTAGTGCGTTGGAATTCTGACGCTCGTGTGCCCGGAAGTAACAGGAACAGTGGGAGAAGCTTTGGGCCCTTCAGTTCCGTCAGATGGGCTGAAAACGAAGAATTTCTGTACAAAAACAAATTAGAGGTTTGCCTTGTTTGGGGTTGGGTGAACGGCAGCGTCTCAGGCAGCGGCTGAGCCCAGTTTGGGTGTGCTGCTTCTGACAACTGCAGGTCACCCCTCCGTGGCCTCACTCAGTGGCAGACCCTGGGCTGGGGACAGCTGGATTCTGCCCTTCCCTCCCCCTCCCCGCCGCCTCTGTCTTTACTAAAGCCACGGACAACCTGTTCTGCATGGACGTCGAATTCTCTGCCAAGTGTCTGAGTCCAGCTGAGCCAAAGGAACTTCCACCTCGTCCTTCCCCTGGTGTGAACTTGCCCAGCCTTTAGTTTTCCAAGAGAAAAGCAAAATTTTAAGTAAAAAAAACCCCCAAAGAATATGTCAGTTCTTTATAGCCGAAGTGGGGCAAAAGTTCCAGGGAGCCCCAGTGGTTCTTTTCTTACCTGAAGCTTTTTGGTTGTTGTTGTTCCTCGGAAATGGCAGTCCCAGAGTCATGGAATGGTTTGGGCTGGAAGGGACTTTAAAGACCATTTACTTCCACACCCTGCCATGGGCAGGGACACCTTCCACCGTCCCAGGCTGGTCCAACCTGGCCTTGGACACTTCCAGGGATGGGGCAGCCACAGCTTCTCTGGGCAACCTGTGCCAGGGCCTCCCCAACCTCCCAGGGAGGAATTCCTTCCTAATCGAGGAACAAGACAAGGTGGAATTCCCTGTGTCCTCTACCAACCCAGTTTCTGTTTGTTAGGGGTGATTCCTCCGTGTGTTTGTTGTGGCTTTGTGTGAACTTGTCGTGGTCTGTGTTGTCACTTAACTCTGATCTTGTCTCTTTTCCCTCCCTGCCTGCTGCTGCTTTCATTCTCTAGTATTGGTATTTGCCATTCATTTCACCTTCTGCCTCTCTGCAGCTCATGGTAGGTGACAGATCCCAGATCAGCCCCTCTGATCCCCCTGCATGCCAAAACTGACAGCAGAAACCAGTGCTGGGGGTTTGTTTGTTCCCCAGAACACTGCCTTTTGCAGAGATTTTGTTCTGCAGCCTGTAATGACCTCGTTAAGCACTGGCCTGGCTTGATGGCTCCCAAAAAATGCTCTTTGACGTCATTTCAGGGTGAGGATCGAAGGTGGTGGCTGAGAGAGGAGAACTTTTCCCCTTTTCTGCAAATTTTCTGCAAATCTGACAACTGTGCAAAGGAAACCTGAGTGACTTTGGTCCTGGACGTGCACAGCACTCAAGTGCTGAGCTGGCCTGGGATCATCCTCCCTGAGCCTCTGCTGGGTCTGAGGAGCTGATTTTAATCTGTGAAGCAAATTCTGAGCCCAGAGAACTTTTTAGGGACCAGATGAGTCTTTTTTTATTGGTACAGAGTGTTATAAATCCCTGGCTGGGGGAGCATTTTTGGCCTGTTGAAAGGACCAGAGCTGGAGCCCACCGAGCGCTGCCTGTTTGTAACACGGTGAAACACAGGTTTGAGCCAGATCTCAGCTCTAGCCCAGTGGCTGAGGTAAATTCAGGGCCCTGGCATGGCACCTCGAGCCATCCAGGAGCTGTTGGGCTCTTTCCCAGAATCCCAGAGAGGTTTGGGTTGGAAGGGACCCTGAAGCTCATCCGTAGGCAAGGGACATCTTCCACTAGACCAGGTGGCTCACAGCCCCGTTCTGAGGAGACTGAAGTTGTTGCCCGAACTGGAGCTGGGATCTCTCCTGATTGAGCACCAGATTCCTTTGGGAATGCAGCAGGTGTCTGTCCCCTCTCTGTGCCGGGGGAGCCGGGGCAGGTTCCGTGGGTGAGTCCCTTTTCCCGTGCAGAACTCGGAGCTGTTCACGCTGACCTACGGCGCCCTGGTCACCCAGCTCTGCAAGGACTACGAGAACGACGACGACGTCAACAAGCAGCTGGACAAGATGTGAGTGGATGGTGGGATGGGGGTGGATCTGCCGCGTGGGAGCCGTGTGGGAGCCGGGATCACAGCAGGCGCATCCCCGTGCGCCGCTCCGGGAGCAAAATCCCGGCAGGCTGAAGTTACTTAATGCTGACATTTCTCAGATTCAGTTTTTCTTCTCCGCTGTCTTCTTTTACAAATGTCTGTTGCCCTTCTAAAGCTGTTGCTCCGGTCCCTTCCCAGGGGTTACAACATTGGGGTGCGGCTCATCGAGGACTTCCTGGCCCGCTCCAACGTCGGGAGGTGCCACGATTTCCGTGAGACTGCTGATGTTATTGCAAAGGTAAACGTCCAAGCACAGCCTTCTCAGGTTTTGGTGCGGTTTTGCGTGTGAGGATGGAATATTTACGACCTATGGGACTGTTCTGAGAGTCTGGCTGAGATTTTGGGGATGAGAAGGAGAGATTTAGCCCAGCTACAGCTGGCTGGTGGGAACTGGGAGAAAGGAGAGGTGTTTGCAACCCCCTTCCGTAATTTTACAGAGGTAAGGCTGTGCTGTGCCTCACCTGTTCATGTTCCTCTGTTTGACACAACAGATTGCATTTAAGATGTACCTGGGCATCACTCCCAGCATCACCAACTGGAGCCCTGGGGGTGATGAGTTCTCCCTGATCCTGGAAAACAATCCCTTAGTGGACTTTGTGGAGCTCCCGGACAACCACTCAACCCTCATCTACTCCAACCTGCTCTGTGGGGTGCTGCGGGGTGCCCTGGAAATGGTGAGCCATGTCTCTCTTCCCGTGGGATGGGGGTATGGATAGCCAGGTGTCAGCAGATGCTTTGATTCTAGTCCGTGGTCATGACTTCTGGTTTTGCTTTGGGCTTGAAGTGCACTCCCAGGGAACTGGCTGGGACAGCAGAACAGCTGTGTCTCAAATTTCGGAGTCTGTAGAGCCGTGCATGTCATGCCATGCCCTCAGAGCCCTTAAGCTGGTGCTCCAGCATCATTCAGTGCCTGGAGAAGCTGCTGTGCAAAGGGAGGTCCCAGCTCCCCTCTGCTCTCCCTCCCCCAGGTGCAGATGGCTGTGGATGTGAAGTTTGTGCAGGACACGCTGAAGGGCGACAGTGTCACAGAAATACGGATGAAGTTCATCAGGAGGATTGAAGACAACCTTCCAGCTGGGGAAGAGTGAACCATAGCCCCATCTTCCTGGGGACTGGAGGGACCAGCTGGGCTTGGCCATTAGCTTTCCTCCCAGGTCCGCAGGGATCTCCTGCCCCAGCACACTCAGACTGACTCAATGACTGTTTCTGGTGTTATTTTCTTCTTCTACTGTCACTTCCATCCTCTGTAGAAGATGATTTTCTGGGTGGTGTTTGTTTCCCATGTTCATTCTAAAGCTTTTTCATCAAGTGATGTGCTTTTCCTGCTCCCCAGAGGCTTCCTATCCTTGGTTTCCAGCTGAGACCTGGGCTGTGAGAACAACTGCTCAGACTCCAGGAGAGCTCCAGTCTGTTCACGTCTGGATTGGTTCTGGATGTCCAGAATTGGAGACCAAGCGATGAGAGCCCACGAACTCCTTGCTAAACCCTGTCCTTCCTTAAACGAGGTGTTTAAAATCCATTGGGAGATAAGTGTGTAGTATTTCTGTAGACCAAACTGGCTTCCTGCACCTGATTGTGAGGTGACTGGTACAAGCTTGATCCAAAGGGCTGGCTCAGCAGAGCTGCTGCAGTGCTGGCACTGGGTCGGGGGCTGCTCTGCTCAGGGGGCTGTGGCACCACACAGGATGGCAGATTTGGGAGTCCTGTTGACCTTTCCAGTGTCCCTTCCCCAGCAGCCTTACCACTCCCCTCTCAGGAAGGGACAATGTTAAACTGCAGTGGAGCAGCAGGAAATACTTTACATGGAGAAAGGCAAGAGTGGCTCACATGGCATTGGTGATCCACAGTGGAGACCAAACTCAGGCTCAGGCCTGGGGGGCATTAAAGGCGTTTCAGACCCTCTTCTGCTGTTGGGGTGTGTAAGCTGCGTGGTGTGGAGGTGGTGCTGGGGTTTGTTCTCACACGTGTTCAGGCTACAGCAGAATTTCCCGTGTTCCGTGACTGGTGACCTGTGGCACCTGCTGCTCTGCAAAATACACAAAGTAGTGTTAGATAACACCAAGCAAGAGACTGGAAAATCAGCTTCCTCTGCCACCCAGAGTCAGGAAACACAGTCAGACGTTGGGTTCCCAAATCACTTTACGTAGCATGAAGGCACAGCCCCACAGAGGTCACGGGCAGCTCCAGTACCTGTGTGGGTTGATGCCCGAGTGTGAGGTGAGAGGGAGTGACCTGCTGCTTGCGCTGCTCTTATTTGGGTTCTCTGGATGAATATTGGGTCATCTGGTGCTGAATGAGTGACCCTTGTCCCTTTTTGGCCCAAATGAGTCCCCTTGGATGCCCCATGAGACGTGAAGGGACAGTGAGTCACTGTAAGAGCAGCCAGAGAACAGCACAGGCGTGGCAGTGGCTGGTGGGTGTTGGGGGCAGAGGTGCTGCACAGTCACGTTGCAGAGCTGAAAACCATCCCTTGTTTCTCATTGTTTTGACCATTCCACATCGCTTCAAAGCTGCATTTTAGAAGCAACTGCATTAAAAGAGTCCTGGTGTCAACTCTTTGGTCTCCTCTTGCCTTTGCTCTGGTGGCGGGTGCTGGTGTGGAGCGGCAGCCAGGGCTGGCAGGGTGACGGTGGTGATGGGGTGCCCGGGGCTGGCAGGGCAACAGCAGCACCACGACAAGAATTCCTGGCTGCCGGCACTCCTGGAAGCTGCTGCCTGGAGGAACCTGCCCAGTATTCCGCACACGGAGGGCTGTGGCACTGGGGCCAGCAGACGCTCAGGGTGGCTGGACCTGGGAACTGCTCTTTCTCTGCCCTGTGAATGCTCCTGAGTGCTCGGTGGCCCGAGGCAGCCGCTGCAGACCTGTTTGCGGGCATTCCCAGTGGCCAAAAATCACCTCTGGAGGCGTCTGCCCCCCCCCGCCGCCCCCGTGCCAGCTCAGTGCTGCTCCATGGCTGGCATCGGCCGCGCGGTGCTGCTGCCGGGAGTGTGGAGACAAGAACGGCGACGGCTGCTCTCCAGGAGCAGGAGTTCGCGCCTCCCTTGCTTGTGTAAGGCTCACCAGGAGCCCTGCTCTGTGCCAGTGGGAACCTCTGCTCTGTGCTGGTGGCCATCTCCCTCTCCAGGGGTCACCCTGCAGCCTCTCTGGCTCCGGGCACTGAGCACCCGGGGCTGTGCCCTGATATTTGCCAGCCCTGGGGAGGGGGAAGTGGCAGCTTTTGCAATGAAGTGGCTTTTCCCCTCTGGCTGGAGCTGGTGAGCCTCACGTGCCACTGGCCCTGCCAGCAGCAGGAGCCAGGCCTGGCCAGCTGGGATGGCCCCAAACAGCCCCCAAACCCACACAGCTCCTGAGACTGTCCCCCAGAGGGTCTGGGGGGAGTGAGGTCCCATGTCCTTGGGAGTGAATCCCGGACTCTTGCTCCCAGCCCCCTGGGAATAACAGTAATTTGCTGGGGCGACTGGGTCAAAACCAGCCCAGACCTTCTGGAAGAAGAAAAAGCAGAAATAGCATTAAGTAAATTAAAACTGTCTACTACCGAGCAGCTCACTGCAGACAAGGGAGAATATGCAAAAAGCTCTGTTTGAAACCTACTAAATATTACCATGTGCTGTTTATAGGAAACAAATGGGGAAAGGCATCTGCATCAATAAACCCCAACGTGGCTGGGCTTGGACTGAAGCCTTTCCACGGCTCTTGGTTATTGAATACCCATTGCTTTCATGTGGTGCCAGCCCTGACCCCTGACACATACCACAGAGGGGAAAGTTGACTTGTGGGAATAATAGACATTCCTGGAGAGCGATTTAACCTGGCAGGAAAAGAGGCGACTTCCAGCCTCTCGCTTCCCTGTGCGATATTGGACATGACAACGGCAACAAGTTGAGAGGGGACATGGGGCAGGAGCAGTGCTGGAGAGTGATGCTGCAGGACCCCGGTGCCTGGGGTGAGCCCCCTGCCATGCCCAGCCCCTGTGTGCCCCCGCTGTGCCCTTGCCAGGCTGAGCACCGTGAGATGGCAGCAGACAGACCCTGCATCGCCCACACCCCCGGTCCCAGCCACAGCACCGCATCCCAACCCCATCCCAGGCTCCCAAAACAACAGGATGCAGAAGCTTTAGTTGCCACAGTGCCTTCAGAGGTGGAAGGAGCTTTTCCAGTCCTTGCCCTCTTCCAGCACTGTTCCCTCCTGCAGGAAAGTGGGACACTGGCTGGTGTCCTCAGGGAGCGCACTGGCAGGAGCTGAAGTCCTGTGTGTGACTCAGGGTCCAGTGTGAGGGTTTAAACTAGTCCGTGTTCCCACTGTGGAGAAAACCTGGCCAGTGCTGGACAACCTGCTGCCAAACCCAGCCATGCTCCACACTACTTCGTGCCCACAGCAGCCTCATCCCGCACTTGTGCCAGCACAGAGCGAGGTGATCCCTTCTCCGCTCACCGCTGGCAGGCAAACTCCCAGCCCTGCTCCTGACACCCAAACTGGGGCAGGTGACAGCCCTGGGCACCATCCCTTTGCAGACCCCACGGCCCAGTACCCACTGAAGGGGCAGGGATGGTGCCAGGAGAGGATCGTGGATGGGACAGGAGAATCTCTCTGGGAGGGAAGCGTTTCCGGGCTGGTGTCCTCACTGCAGGGGCAATTCCCACAGCTTTCAGCCAGATGTGCTTGGCCGGGGTGCCGGCTGCTCGCCGGGGCTGTGCAGAAGATGTTTCACCCATGAGGGGCTCGTGCAGTGGGGATGGGATTTGTTGGCAGGGCCGGCACAGTGCTGGTGGCCCCGAGCAGCCAAGGTGAGGGCAGTGCCAGTGGGGACGGGCTGGCACCAGCCCCAGCCCCTCAGGGGGCTCTGGCACCATATCCCTGAGCACCCACCACAGCCAGGAACAGGATGCTCGGGGGATGGGTGCAGCCAGGCATGGATCCATTCCTCAGAGGATTCCCAGCTCCGTCTGACCTGGCCCAGCACCTCCCTGTGCTTGGCACCACCCGGGTACCAAACTCATGAGAACGTGGTCTCTGCCTGATAAGGATCCGGCAAGTTTGGGTACCTGGATGCTTTTATAACCCCTCCCGGGCCCCTGGGCTGGCTGTGACACGTGTTTGGCTGCCCTGGAAGCCCAGGCAGCTCACAGAATCCTCTCCCAAGGCACGGCCACGCTGCAAACCCCCTGCCCTGGCCCAGACGCAGTTTCCAAAGCTGGGAATGCCTCTGGCGGCAGCGCCGGGTCAGGGCAGCCCTTTGGCGATGCTCCTTGGCACCCGCCCTCCCGCAGCATCCCTTGCCAGAGCGAGGAAGAGGAGATGTCTGCAGTTCCTCCCCCGGGCCAGGGGACGCAGGAGCGGCCCCGGCAGCGCTGCTCGGAGCGGAGCCACGTTCTGGTGGCGTTTGGTATTCGGGGTGACAGGAAGGAAGCTCCATTGTTCCTCTTTTATTGTTTTGTGTTTCCTAAGTGGGACCAGCATCCTCCTCCCACGCTCTGCCCGGCTGCGGAGCTGATCCAGCCCTGTGAAAGCCACGCCACGCCGGAGGCGGCTGCTGAGAGCTGGGCAAAGAGAAATGCAGCGAGAAACGTCCCTGCTTCCAGCCGTGGCACTGGCACTGGCAGCACGTGCAGGGACGAGCAGTGGCTGGGGCAGGGACACGGTTCGTCTCCTGGTCCGGTTTGTGCTCCCAGGTCACCGTGGTGCTTTGCTCCTGTATGGGGGCATTTAAGCAGCAGCAGCTCGTGCCAGCTGAGATGGGAAGGGACAACCCTGGTGCGACAGTCGCAGGGAAGAAGGGTGACATCACCCACGCCACCATTCCTGGCCCTGTGCCATGATGTTGGTGCTCTCTTGGCGTGGGATGGTCCAGGCCCCCCACACCCAAACCCCAAAAATTCAAACCACAGCAGCTCCATTCCCCCTCTGGAAGCCACCCTCAGCTGCCAGTGGCACAGGATGTGGCACAGGGACACAGTGCCCTCTGGGGCTGGGATCCACCCAAAATGGTGCCGGAGCATCCACAGGATGGGTACGGCCCACGCACCCTCTTTGCACCACAAACACCGAAGCCATGAGCTTTCTGCAACCCAGAAACCCTGGGGCAGCAGGACAGTGCTGTTACAGCTTTCCTGAATTTCCACAAAAAGTGCTGATTTCCAAAAGAAAATGTCAATTTTCCCAACTGGGGCCAGGACCCCAAGCACCCAGCAAGGTGGGTTTGCCTGGAGGTGGCTTGGGAGGCTGCTCATGCTGAGCAGTCTTAGCCAACAATGAGAGCCAGGAACAAGCAGGAATTTTGATGAGAAATGTTTGTTTTCTTTTAAAATAGTTTTAATTGTGGCTTCCAAGGAAGGGAGCCGCTGGAACAGTCCCTGTTTCCCTGAGCTTGTTGCAAATGAGGGGTTTGGGACGCTTGAAGAATCACCAGCAAAAGCAGGTCTGATACAACTCTGTCACTGTACTGCTTATGGTGTAGATAAAGCACACCAAGGAAAACTGGATTAAAAGCAATCTCCAATGATTTAGGCGGAAATGGGGACACAAAAAGGAAAGGAGGGAAAAGTCAGGGATGCAAAGGGGTAAGGGAGATCCCCTGAGCTGAGTCACCAGGTGCAGAGAGGATCCCCTGGCTAAATTTAGCCTCAGACTGGAGCAATGGTTTAAGTCTAACGGATTTACCAACACTTAATCGTGACAATATCTCATTAACACAGGAGTAGCAGCCCTTGATCAATTGACTAATTTAACTCTGACAAAATGACTCAAATATGATTTTTCTATAACCATAACTGTAATTTAATTACAAATCCAAAGAGGCAACACTCATAATGTGCATGCACATGGACACAAGGAAGGAACAGACTTGTGAGAAATTTGAGTTCAGTGAAATACTCACATTGATGCATCTTCTCAGTGGTGAAAGGCTGAGCCTTGAGCATTTGGGCGGTATCAGCCCAGGCTCTGTCGTTGTTGGTCCTCTGGGTATCACAAACAGGAGAGTCCATGAGCTCCAAGATTCATCCCACTCCAAGGGAGATGCTGGCACGTGCAGCCCAGGAGAGCTCAAAAGGGTCCCACTCAGAACCACTGGTTACAAGTGAATTTCCATCCTGACCACAATCCCAGCTGGTAGCTACAGGAGTTTTCCTAAAAAAAAATTCAGTAACAAAAATATGATGCCACTTGGGCTGTTGTTCAGGCACAAAAATGAAGACTGGAGGCTGTTTGTGAGAAAACAGGAGCTCATGAGAGACCAGGAGTTCTAGGACCAGAGAGGGTCTCATAAGCTCAAGAGGAGCCACCCGCCTAGACCCCCTTAATTAAGGCAGAGGCCTAACGAGCATTCCTGAGCCCATAGTGCACCTGAGGGGGATGGATGCACCCAAGAGCCACAGCAAGGGGTCAGCAGGGCACCTCACCCTCCTGCCACCCGAGGGAGGGGCTGCTCTGCTGCATCTGGGCTGCCCTGTGCTCACCGAGGCGTCCAGTCCCTGCACAGCTGCCTCAAAGCTGCTCTGTTACCAACAGGTGGGTCTGGGGGTTGTTCTTCAAGCCCCCACGCCTGCCCTGCCACTACCCGGATGGTGCCAACTGGAGGCTGCTCTGGAACCCCTCAGAACACAGCCCATCCCTGATTCCACCTTGTCCCCTCTCCCATCCCAACCCGTATCCCATCCCGTGCCCACCGTGGTGAGCAGCTCACCACAAGCGGGACCGAACCAGACGCCTGGATGACCAGGGACTGCAGCAGTCAAGGCTTCCAAGCTGTTCAGTTAATTGAGAGAGGAGAAAACAAAAAAAGTTTGAACATTTAAAACCAATCCCCTCCCTGAACGAAGAGAAGGCCCAGACGTTCCCGTTGGCTTCTCCCTGCCCATCACACACAGACACAGGAGCTGACTCGGGGGAAAGTGCTCGCCAGAACAATGTCTCTTCTTCCAGCGAACAAATCCCGATTTTGTTTTAATTAGTGCTAGCGCTGACATCCAAGAGCTCAGGGAGAAGTTGCCGGGCACAGGGCCGGCTCTGCCCCGGGCTGTGGCTGCGTGTCCCTGTCCCATGGTGGGCACGGAGCCCCCCGCAGCCGCCCGCGTGCCCCGGCTGGAGCCAGTGTCTGCCCGGGGCTGGGACCAGCATTGTGGCCTCTTGCCCAAGCTCCTGCTGGGGCTGTCACTGCTCCCCAGGCCCCGGAGCGATGAGCCATTGCTGGGAAGGCACTTGAGCAAGATGCCACTGAGGAGCTGGAGGGTGTCCCCTGCGGAGGGGAGAAATCCAGTGGCTTCCTCGAGCATGGAACACCGAAATGACCCAGTGGGACCTCTGCTTGCCTGGTGCCGAGGAGCCTTAAGAGGGCAAACAGAAGATGGGGCTGCCCTGGGCTCCTGCACCCCCCCAACTCCAGCATCCCTCTGCCCCACTCCTGCATCCCCTGAGCATCCTCTTATCCCAGGCTCCAGCATCCCCCAGGCTGCCACAGCCCGGCTGGGCAGGGCACAGGGTGCTGTGCCATGGGTGCCACCTGGCAGGAGCCAGGGAGCAGAGCGTTAACCGGGACAGCGGGGCCGGGGAGCGGAGCCCGAGGAATGAGGAAGCCGGAGCGGGTACCGTAGTGGAAAGGGCTTGGCACAGGCTGTGGAAAATGGAGGCCTAGAGAAATGTGACAGCAGGCTGGCCTGGCCGGCAGTACCACACAGGCGTAGTTAAGCCTTCAAGCCTGCCATTGTTCTCCCCTAATTATTCCCACTCCCTGAGTATTACACCCCATAATTCAGGAAAGCTGAGTAATGGAAGAAACAACAGCAATTTTAATCTCTCAGTACCGGTGGTCTCCACCAAAAAAATGCTTTCAAGAGCTCTGCGGTTGCGACTTCCTCGGTTTGGTGGGCAGTGGAGGGGAGGGGGAGCACGGCCACCGGCCCGCGGGTGCTCAGCCGAGACCAGGGGCGAGGAGGTGAGAGGGGACAGCACCAGGACCTCGCTCCAGGTGATGGGAGAGGAGCATGAGGAACATGCTGGATGTTGGGAGCATCCCCACCAGGTACCTTGTGAGCCCCATGCCGGCAGCTGGGCTGGTGTTGGGGTGATGTCCACTGGAGGGGGGGACTCAGTGGTCTTTGGAGGGGACGACCAGAGCCAGGCCAGGCACCCACCTCACACCACTGACTCTACATCTCCTGCTCTCAGCTAAACCACAGAGAACTGGGCATCAGTTTTTGGTCAAAGCATGTTTTCCTTCCTGGGAACTGGCTTTCAGGAAAGGAAATTTGGAGCTCCCTAGAAATGTTCTTGCTTTTTGACAAAAGCCACAATGGGTTTGTTCTCTGAGGAACAAGCTTTGGGTAAACACATTCCCACTTCCACAAGGAACAAGATCAGGAGTCAGCACTGGCAGCACCTAGGTGAGCTGGAGGAGCCCACAGAGGGAAGAGGGACCCCCAGCCCTGCCCGTGCCCCTCTGCCCACTCCAGCACCCCTGGCCAGGCCCAGGCACCTGCAACATCCCTCCAGCCCTGCTCTCACCAGGGCTCTGAGCATGAGTAATGTGAGTGGTGGGTCAAAAGGAGCCTCTGGCTGATTTTGCATCACCCACCCATCAGATCTTGGGGAGCAGCAAGGGAAGGACAGGCAACAGTGCCTGCAACAGGCCAGAACACACTCACTGAGCTGGGACTGGGCATCCCTTGGGAGCACCATGAGGCCAGGACATCTTCCAGACTCCATCCATCCTTCCATCCATCTCTCCCTCCCTCCCTCCATCTATCCATCCAGTCATCCCTCCGTCCATCCATCTGTCCGTCCACCCATCCCTCCTCAGCTCCAAGCTGAGTATCAAAAGTATCAAAACAAGCCCAGGTCTGTCCTGCCCCTGCTTCCTGCAGGCACAGCACTCACCTGCTGTAAACTACACGACCATCTTCCCTCCCACTGGAAGTTTTGGCAGTAGCAATGCCCAGGCCAAATAAACCGTGAAGTCTCGGAGCCAGACCAGGGGCTGCCAGACCGAGGAGCCCATCACAGCCCCGCAGGGATCATGTCAGAGCCCAGGGGATGGGGCCAGTGGCTTTGGGCCACTGTTCAGTGTCCCTTCCCAGCAGCTGCTCTGAGCTCAGCTGCAGGATGCTCAGCTCCCCGTTCCACTGGTGGAGATCACATCCCTCATCCCAGGTACAAGCCGGGGCAATGCCTCTGCCGTTCTGGGAGCCATGTGACAAGCCACCGGCCCTGAGGGACAGGTCACCCTGCAGCCACCCATGAGGTTTAACCCTAATGACACACAGCTCAACCTGCCACGTCCCCGAGCGCCGCCCTTGGCCACGTCCCTGTGCCTCTTGGCCCCCGAGGTCCCCGAGCAGGGCAGGGCAGGTGGGCGGGGGTGGCCCGAAGGTGGCGGTGGGCGCTGCCTCTGTGTGGTCTGAGCCATCTGGATGCACTTACAGCAAATACTGCAGCAACTGCGGGAAGATCAAAACTCTCCAGGCCAACCTTGATTCCCGGTGCATTTTTTGCATTTTTGAGGACTGCAGTCTCTAACCTGACAGCGGGGAGAGGTGCTGCCTGCACAGCCCCAGAGCCCTCGGCACGGCGCTGCCGGACTCCAGGAGTGATGGCCAGGCTGCCCTGGCATCACTGCAAGGACCGTGGGATCCTGGGAGTGACCCCAAGGAAACGCTGTTGGGCCCTTTGTCCATATCTGTCACTCAGAGCTGGCACTGCTTCTGCTGGGGGTCAAATCCCTGAGCAGGGCCCTGCTGAGACCCTGCTGCACCCCGGGGCTCCCACTCACAGCAGCTGGGGGGGACTTGCCAGGTGTCCCCCTCCCTGGGGCCAGGGGAGATGCCAAGAAACAACTGACAACCCCCCCTGGCCTTGGGAATGACACGGTCCCATCCAGCTGCACCTCACTCCTGCAGCTTCCCATCTCCTTTGAAGCTCAGATGGGGAAAATTGTCCCAGCACTCAATGTGGGCATAAAGATGTCCTTATGGTGGGGCAATGGAGAGGGCACAGGGAAGGAAGAGGGGCACAGGGGTGTTGGAGGGGGCACAGGGGAGGTGGCTCCCACTCCCATGGCAGTCCTGCCCATGCTGACTGACTGGTTCAGTCATTAGCAGGACTGGGGCCTTTTGGCTTTTCCCTTCTCCACCTGGAAAGGGGCCACTTACTGTTTTACAACTAAAATAACAAATTATTTCATAGAGGCTGGAGCTGCTGGGAGCTCTCAGGTTGAGCACAGAGTGGTGCAGGGGCAGGCACAGCCCCTTGAGCCCCCTCCCCAGTGCTGGCCCCGGTGCTGTGAGCCGGGGTGCCCATACCATGCCCACGTGGAGCACAGGCAAAGGGGGCACAAGGCATGGAGAAGGAGGAAGGGGAGCAGCAGGGGCAAGGGTTGATTGCCTGTCCCTGTTGATGTTGCCCCACCATGGGGACCCCGTCTCTGGTGATGCCCAGGGACCCCCAGCCCTGCATTCAGCTCTCGGGGGGAGCAGGCTCCATGCAGTGCTGGGGCTGCAGCAGCCCCAGCCCCCAGGATGGCATCCGCATCCTGCAGCCCTGCCCAGCAATGCCACGTCCCAAGCACTCGGCTTCCTCTGGGAAAGGGATGCTGAGCTGTGCCCCAGCTTCCTCTCCCAGGGAAGGCGCTGGGAACCAGCCCTGTTCCCTGCTCCCTGCCCTACAACGGGAACCAGCCCTGTTCCCTGCTCCCTGCCCTACAACGGGAACCAGCCCTGTTCCCTGCTCCCTGCCCTGCCCTCTGGAGCTGCTCACGCACTGTCTGGCCTTGTAGGCAGATCTTGGGGTGCCACAGGATGCAGCACCCACTGAGCAGGGCCCCCATGTCCCCTCCCCAGGGTGAGCTGCTGACGGCCCCAACAATAGCATGGCTGACAAAACCCTAAAGCCACATGTGCCCTTCCCTGTCCATCCTTGCTATGTCCCCTAGTGCCAGCCTGGTGCTGGGGCTGGATGAGGGCTGGGGGAGCCAAGCCAGGGGTTCCAGGAGCCTGGAGCCCACCAGGACCGGGGCTGGTGCCTCTGCTCCACCAGCCTGACCTCCTCAGAGAATGACCCTCATAAAACGAAGCAGCAGCTGTTTGGTGGATAATAAACCGTTTTTTTTTTCCTGTTTTACAACTAGTTTACTGCATGAACGTTTCAGCAGCTCAGCAGAGCACTGGGGCAGCAGACCTCCTCCATGTGCTCTGGGCAGCTCCTAGATGAGTTCAGGACCCTTCCCTCATCCCTTGGGATGGGTCCCTGGCACTCACAGGAGCACCCACACCAGTCACTGGTGCAGGAATGGCACAGGGAAGAAGGAAGGACACAAACTGGGAGGGTGACAGCAGTTGGGTGACTGTGCTCCTGATGGCTTCTGTCCTGAGCCACCCCCATCCAGGGACAGCTGGATGTTGTGGGGTGACCCTGGCTCCAGGTTGGAGCAGCCCCCAGGACCCAGGGACTCCATTCACCCTCAGCTCCAGAGGCAGATTTACTACCTCATAGCCAGGGGTGTTTATGGTGGGCTGGAATGTGTGTCCCCAGCACGTGATGAATTTACAACGTGCCAACAAGTGGATTTATTCCTACCTCACTGTCAGTGAATTAATCACAGCAACCATGGGAAAGCTGGAGGTGCAGGTGGGGAGAGGTGCCCGGAGAGGGGGGTGACAGGGGCACGTGGGGCATGGGGCATCACAGGGACGTCCTGGCTCTGGGTTGTGTTGTGCCACGATGAGCTCCAGGGCTACTGTGTCCCCTCCAGCACCCCTGTGAAGGGCTGGGAGCCTCCAGGGCTGCCGTGGGGAAAGGTTTATCCTTCAGCTTCCAATTCCACGTGCCATTTCCAAAGAGAGGTCTGGGGACCACCATCTCCCACCTGGGCTGGCGCTCTGCAGACAAGGGAGCCCTGGAAACCATAGGTGAGTGCAGTTTTTCCATGCGTATGTATATAGGAGCAGAGTCAGCTGCCAAAATAAATACAACCCTTCCATTTCCAAAAATGTCCTCCAGGAATTGTAAAGGATCCTGGAGCAAGAATTCTGTCTCAGATCCTTTTTGCTTTATACTGGGGGAAGTGTATAAACCCGCTTCGATTCAGCCCAAGCAAAGGCAACGTGCTGAGAGTGTTTTTTTATGACATGCACCAAAGGTGCTGGGAGCTGGAGCCACGACCATGTGTACCCCGGGCAGGGCTCACGCAGGAAAACAATCCCAGTAAAGCGCTTTACAGCCACCAAGGAATGTGGAACCTCCACCAGCCCGGCCGAGGCTTGCAAAGCTAATTGCTTTGGGATTTGCTCTTTGGGGGGGTCGAGTCTCCATGGTTGCTGCCTCAGAAGGTCCCAGCTGCCCTTGCGGTTCATTAGGATGCTGAGTGGGGAACTGGAGATGCTTTTAGGAGGCTGCAGCAGTTGTGGGGTAAGGGAAGGAGCCCTGTGGTTCCAGCTGCAGCCCTGCCTTCTCCCGTTACAGCCGGGGACCCTTCCTGCCCCGGCGGGGTCCGTGCTCGCAGCCGGTGGCGGCGGTGCCCCACAGCTGCTGAACCAGGAGCTGTCCCTGATTCCAGCGGGACCATTCCCTTCTGTTTGACCCACTGGGACCCATCCTGGCCTGAACCCCCAAGGACAACCGCAGGGATGCTTTCTGAGGCCGATGCATCCTCGTGTGTCCCAGGGCGAAGGCTGCGGCGGCCGATGGGATGCGGTGCTGCGCCCGCAGCCCGTCCCCCCAGGCCCTGGCTGCCCACGTGTTTTCTTAACTGATCTTTTCTTGCTCATTTAAGTGACTTTGGAAAATGGGATTTTGGCTCTTAAATCATTCAGGGGCTTTTGAAAATTTGACTCTAAATACTTTCCGAAGTGCATTTGTATGAAGTAATTCTCTCCAACCTCCCACAGTGGTAGTCAGATTGCATTTAATCCATCACTGAATGTTCCCGAAGGCTGGGATCTGGCACTGCGCTCCACACGGAGCCGTGGCTCACCCCGACACCATTGCTCCCTGCCCAGTGTCCTCCTGCCCATCACACCTCTCACCTGAGTGTCACTGCCAGCAAAGCCAGGGTGATGCCCCCAGGCCCCTTGTCCCTACCCTTGGCACACCGTGCCAGCACCCTCAGTGGGCACGGCAGCGCACCCCGGCTCTGCTCAGCTCTGCCAGCCCAGTCCCTGGCCCCCTCTCACCCCCAAGGCACATTTTCCTGCTGAGCACCAAGGGCTGGTTTTCCAAGCACAATTATCCATCTTGTGGAAACATGGAAATGATATTCCAATGCATGGGGCTGATTCGATTACGTCCATGACCCACTGAAATTAAGTTAAGACATTTTTCAGCCCTAGATTGAATTATGTCTCCTCCCTCTCTCTTGTTCCTCCTGTGCGGAGCAGAGGAATGGCTGGGATGGGGATTTGGGGGGACAGAGAGCCCGGGACCCCACGAGCAGCCCTGAGGTGCAGCACTGCCTGGTGCTCCTGTGGCACCGGGGCTGTCACTGGTTCCCGTCTGGCCCTGGCAGGGCCAGCACGATGCCAGGGACACCACAGAGCTCTGGCACAGCAGCGGGCGCGGGGCTGCCAGGGGATAGAGGCAGTGAAGCTGCTAAATCCTGCACTAAGCCTGGCTTCCCTCTCCTGCTGGGAAGGAGAGCACTCCGCAGCGGCTCGGCACAGTGCTGAGAGGTATCAGTTGTTTAGCTCAAATAAGTAAATTTTAAGTAGAACGAGTTACAGTTATGACACTGGATGAGCTGGGATGTTGTTTGCTTTCCTCACTCAGCATGAGAAGCTGGGTTTGCTGCAGCCTTGGGCTGTGAGCTGTGAGCTCACACCTGGATATGTTTTGGGCTGGAACAGAGTGAATTTCATAGTGATTTTCCCAGGAGCTGGTACAGTGCTGGCTTATGTCTTCAGTATGAGAACCATATTGATAAGACACGGGTGGTTCGAGTATTGCTCAGTAACATTCAACCAAACCCTATACTTTTTCAGTTCCCTGTGCTCTGCCAGTGAGCAGGTGCACCAGCACCCAAAACAGAGGATCAGGAGACTGCAACTATGAGCAGAAACTGCAACTCCACAAGATGAAAGCAGTGACCGGCCTGCAGAAAAGAGAGAAAGAATCCGATGATGGGTTAGAAGATCCCAGCCCAAAAATGACCATTGTTGGGCAGCAGGAAGGAGCCAGTGCGGCCAGCGTGGCAGGGTCAAGGTGGCACGGCCATGGCGGCGTGGCCAGGTGACAGGACTGCACCCCAGGGTCCATCCCGGTGAAGGGACAGGCCCGCGGAGCAGGGAAGCAGCGCGGGAGCAATGACAGGCAGGAGAGGCCGGCACGGAGCGGGGCTGCAGCCGATGGTTTGCTCTGTGGGACAGAGGAATGTCTGTGCTGGTGAATGAGTCTGTGAGCAGAGGAAATGCTTCGCCAGTGAGAGCTCCGGTTAAACAAGGCTGGTCCACTTCTGCAGGAACCACCGTGTCGGTGGAGGCCCCTCCATGCTCTGCCCAGTGCCCGGTGACTGCAGGTGGAACAAGGACGTGGGAAAGAGAGCTGGCACTGCCGGGACACGGCGGTTGCAGGGCTGAGACGGTGGCAGAGCAGTTGCTGGCAGCAGCCATCCCGCTGGGACCGCAGTACCCGAGCGGCAGGTTGACCGCGTGCCGTGGTTCGGCCGAGCTCGGCCGTGGCCAGGAGCCTTGGGGCGGCTCTGAGCTGCTCACTGTGATCTGCGGTGGGGACCAGCTGCGGATGGACCCCTGCCTGCCCGGGGCACGGAGGGGACCCCAGCCCCATCCGCCCGCGCGGGGCACAGCACATCAGCATTCCTGGGAGCAGGGTCCGGCTGCTCGCCGGGGGAAGCCATTGAGGGGGGATTAGCCGTCTGATGCCCCCCTTGCTCAGGCGCTTAATACAGAAAACAAACACCCTTGTGCACCCAGCGGCTTCCATCCCGACGGGCTTTCTCCGTGCCCGTTGCCTCAGCAACCCTAATCTGCCTCCCGGGGCACACCGGGGCCCTGCACCCCCGGCCCGTGCACCCCGGCAGCTGCGGCAGCGCCGGCGCTGTCCCGGCTGTGCCTGGCACGCGGCTGCCAGCGGGACACCGCGGCTCCGCCGCCTCGGGAACGGGCAGCACACGGTGGGTGGGAAAGGCGCGAGGTGGGGGCTGCGGGCAGCCCTCTCCCCCGGGAACGGAGCACCTCTGTGCCGATGTGTGATTCGAAACTGTGCCGAGTCACGAGGCAGCAGGACCCGGCTGCACTGGCACCGCATTTCCCAACCTTTCTGCCCAGGGCAACAGGATTTTCGGGGTGGTGAAGTGCCCCCACCACAGAAAAGGGGGGCACCTCCTGCTGTGGCCCTGTGCCCACGAAGGGACCGGGCAGTGGGTTTCTGGGAGCATGGGGAAACGCTGCTCCAGCCCTTGGCTGTCCAATGGGCCAAGGAGGGGAAAAAGGGTTGGACCCCACTGCGCCCCATCCCAGGGGCCGGCAGCACTCAGTCCGGGGACTCGTTTCCCACTCTGTGGCTGGTGTTGGTGGCATCAGCATCCTCAGGGCGCTGGGCATCGCTGCGCTGGGAAATGACAGGCAGGCCCGGGGGGGCCGTGCCCACGGGCCCCTGTCCCGTGTGGGGTGGCGAGGAGGGGCC
>VZRE01010852.1:91957-126758 GCA_013396775.1 Cephalopterus ornatus
AGGGTCCGCGCCGCTGCGCCGGGATGGGGTCCGGGCTCCGCCGCTCCCGCTCCCCTGCGTGTCCCACGGGTCGCCCTGGGCGGGAGCTGATCCCGTGGATTTCCCGGTCACGAGTCCCGCGTTTCTGGTACCTTTCCCCCGAGGAACACCGCAGGACGCTCCAGCCATCCCTCCCCGGACAGGTCTGAGCCCGCTTTCCTCTACTTTTCCTTTTCTCATCCTTTCTCCCTCCTTTGACTCACCTCAGTCGGGTCCCTTTCTCAGGGAATCCTCCCCGGAGCCTCTGCCGTCTCCCAAAGGCCAGCCTTTTCTGCTGCTAGGAAATTTGTTTGTGAGAGCAAAAGTGTTTTGGGGAAAGTGCCGTGACCTTTGGGACAGTCGCTGCTGGCACTCACTGCCCCGGCCCTTCCCGGAGCTTGTCCCCTCCTGGAGCTGCCAACATCTGCACCCAACGGGTCCCGGCACCATTCCCAGGTAGTGGCCTTCCACAAACACCTCGGGAAATACAAGGTGCTTATTTTATTTAGCTTTTTTTAAGAGTGTTGCTGTTAATTGGCTCCTGAGCTACCGGGTTCCCCAGCTTTAAACATTCCCAATAAGCCAGGAAAGATCCCCCCTGTACAGTAGCCTCAGGCCAGGCAATAACCTACCGGAGATATTTCTCATCTATGGGCAGCTTTGCTATAAGGAACATGTTTAATAAATCATAAGGCCGGTGAATTCCTGGGATTTTTATTGCTTCTGTAAAAATGCAGTTTTGATCCATCTGCGAGGGACACTGGGAAACAAAGTGGCTCCTTTCAGAGCCGGATCCCACAAATTTAGGACACAGAGCTGGCAGTGGGGCTGGTGGCCGTGAGTCCCTGGGGCAGGGGCAGTGCCGTGGTGGTGAATGAGGGCTCCAAAGGCTGTCCTGCCCCTGCTCTCTGAGGGGCCAGCGTAACCAGGGTGCCTGGAGCCCCGTCTTGGCTTCCCTCACGCCGCCGGGGCTGTGGACACAGCCGCGTGCTCGGAGCCGAGGCAGCGATGCCAGGGGAAACATCACAGCTGGAAACGCAGTGAGGCTGCGCCAGGCTTCCAGTTACATTTTTCCTCCTCGCCCTGTTGCCCAAGGGGAAAAGAAGCAGCAAAACCCAAACTGCTAAAAAACAGGAGAGATTCTTGCAGGAAGGATTGCCTGGTTTCCATCACCCCAGCTGACTCGATCCCCCAGCAGCGGGGAGGAGGATTGTCCCAGCGAGTCTGGGCTGAGGAATGGCAGTAAAGAGATTTTCTTTGCCTGTTCCAGTGTGAAAACTGGGGTTTAAGGAGTGGGAGCAGAACCGAAATGCAAATGGCACACGGAGAACCTGGGAGCTGTCAGGAATTCATTGGGATTTTGGAAATCGCGAGTTCTGTGGCCGAGGAGTTGGCTGTGGGTCGAAGTGGGTGGTGGAGGGTGCTGGGCTCTGCCCCACTGCGCTGGGCCAAACCCAGAGGCTGGGCTGCCCTTGGCTGTGGAGGCAGCAGTTTGGAGATGGGGATTTGTCCCGTCTCCTGCCATGCCTTTGTTTTAGGCTGTGCGGAGCCCGGCTGCAGAGGCAGGGAGGGAGCGTTTCTTTGTACAGGGAAGCATTTAAATTCTTTACAGTGATTCATATATTCCATTCATATGAAACACAGTCCTGCAGAGTGTGAATGGGGACTTCGGGGGGATTTTTTTAAGGCAATAAGCCCCAGAAGTGTCAAAAGTTATTCACACCTTGGTGAAATCAAGGATATTTCTGTCCGTGGCTCTTGGCAGGGGCTCAGCACAGCTTGCCTTGCGTCGGGTTTTCGGTTTCCCACTTGGATACTGAGCAGGGGGAACATGGGGGCAGCACTCCCGTTGCCCCTGTCCAGCACTGGAATGTTTCTCAGGGCCAGAGGGGCCCAGCACGGGCTGTGCCCAGGGGTTGTGGGTCATGGGGCAGCTCCTGTGCTCAGCTCCACCAGGGCTCGAACACCCGTGGGTCACACACCCAGAAAACCTCGGGGCTGGTGAGCAGCTGCCCCTCCCTGAGCCCATGGCTGGGTGAGGTGCTGCCCCTCGAGTGGCGGTCACCAAGGCTGTGACCAAAGCTCCAGACCAGCTGTCCCCGTGGGGGCAGAGCCTGTTTGCCTTCAGCACGAGGGACAGGCACAGCCCAGCAAGGGGACGGGCCTCTCCTGGGCCTTTTCATGGGGTGCTGAGACCTTGGCATAGGGCTTCAGGGTTCAGGCATGACCTTGGGGGCACTGACCTGTTCTGGGGGGCTGCCAAGTCCCTGTTGGGGAGCACTGATTTGTGGTGACTCAAGCTGAGTGGCTGGGGGCCAAGAGGTGTGGGGGCATCACCCCAATGCCACGATGTGTCCCAGGTGGGGGACTGCTCCGGGATGCTTTGGGCCACTGTAAATCCTCTCCGAAGGAGCTGGGAAGACAGTTTTATGGCTGCTGGGGAGGCAGATTAGCAGGGTGTTGTTTTCCGTGCTGATCCATCACGGGATGCCAGCGCTGTGTGGTGCATCTGAGCTCTCGGCTGCTGGCGGGTGGCGCAGCCTCTCGTGAGAAGGTGGAGATGAAACCGCCTGGTTTTAATGCCTGTCTGCTCTTGGGATCTGTGATGTGAGGGACAAAACTGCCCCCATGGCTGCCCCATGGCTGGGCAGCAGCCAGGCTCCTCATGCTGGGGCGACAGGAGATCAAGGACGTTTGGACAATGGCACCTGTAAAAGGCATTAACCCGTCGGGGAGGGTGTGGGGGCCGGTCCTGTCCCATCCCCACAGACCCCTCTGTCATTCTCTCCTATTTCAGCTTGTCTGCAGCCTGGGAAGGAGCAGAGTTTCCATTCTCCTGCACTGAACAAAATGTCTGTGACAATAAAATCTCATAGCGCAGGAAGGGGAGGGATAAAAAGACACCAATCTGGATTAGTTTTCCCCCTGTTTCTCACTCCCAGCCTTTTTCCTGTGGGAGAGGGTGCAGGTCATTGGCTCTATTGGGCAAGTGCTGGGCTCTGAGCCTCCCCACTCACCCATATACTCCATTACTGGCTAATTAGAGAGGGCAATTAACTGCCTTAGCAAAGGTGGGGGGGTGGGGCGCGAGGGGCGTTGGCTCATGGCCGCTCCCTCCTTCACACAAGTCGGGAGAGCACTCTGGACGTTTTGGGAGCAGGGCTGGGTGCTGCTGGAACCTGGCTGTGCCCTGCAGCAGTCTGCCGGGATTGGGCCCCTCAGGGTGGCTGGTGAGGTGGGGTGATGCCCCACGCTGTTGACTCCCCGGCTCTCCCCTCCTGCCCAGGGCTCAGCTGCACGTTGCTTCCCTGCGTTGGCGACTTGGATGCCGGCACAGACATAATAAACTGCTTTTCCTTTTCCCCTTGTCACCGGAGCCGCTCCTGAGTCACATCCCTGGCTGCCTGGCTCTTCCCCAGGGCTGTCTGCTCTGGCTGCATAACCCTGCGCATCGGCTGCGAACTTCAAAGCGATGGGATCCATCCTGGCCGGGAAGGGCTGGAGGGATGGCAGTGCTCCGGGAAACATCTGCACAGGGCCAGGGGGGAGCAGGGCCTGGTGGGGCTGGCGGGATGGGAGGCTCTGCTCCCCAAAGCCTGGCTCACCTCTGAGCATCACTCAGCTGCTCCCTGCAGGAGCCAGACCCTTCACCAAATCCGCCTCCTGCCCTTTTCTCCCGGGGCTTCACGGGAGCATCCCACCAGGGACTCTGCAGCTCCCACTGGCTGCTGCCTCCCTGCAGCACTCTTGAGCTGGGCTGGGGGCTGCAGGCTGGAGATGGGTGCTACCACAAATGGGGTGGGATTGAGAAGGAGACAAAGGTGGCATTGTGAGGGTGTCTGTTGTCCCCTCAGCCAGTGGCCCCTGGACCTGGTGTCAGCTGAGTTCATGGAGCGAAGCTCCAGATCACAGAAGCAACTGCAGCCAAAATCTGCAGAGCAGCCGGGTCTGATCTCCACGACCTTCCCTGGGGCTGAGCCCGTCCCGCTGGCCCATCTGGAGATGTTTGTCCTCAGAGGCTCTTCCAGGCACTTCTGTCCAGGACAGGGCTTGCCAGGGAGCAGTCAGGGAGGAGGGCAATGACCACGATGTCCACCTGCTGTGGGTGCAGCGGTCGATGCAAGGCCTTGCCCAGCTTGGCTATTTTGCACCCAAAACCTGAGTCTCTATTTCTTGCAGCGCTCCCAGCCCAAGCTCTGCCTTCCCCATGCAGGATGGGCCTCAAGAATTGCCCCAACCAGCAGATTTCTGCAAACCTGCTGCACACCCGAGCAGCCCAGTGATGCTGGACCCCTGGGACCTTGCAGTGCTCCTGTGCCTGCCCCGCAGAGCTCTGGCCGTCGCCGAGAGCCTCTTTATTGTTCTGGCGGAGGGTTTTGTTTCACTGCTGCCTTCCAAGTTCCCAGGGATCTAAATTCTAAAGCAGGGTCTTGTAAAGAGCCCCGTCCAGATGGGCGAGATGATATTGCTGTATCAGATGAGATCTATCCCTGTCTTTATCCACAGACAATGCAGCAGTGGGAGCAAACAAGGATAGAGCTTTTCTTTGGAGGCACATTAGCCAAATAAGAGCCTTTGCTTTGTTTTGTGCTGAAACCCAAGACCTTGAGGCCAGACCACCTCGGGGAGCTGCCCCCATCCCCACAGCCACACGAGGATTTACCCCTTTCCCTGATGCCCATGTTCAGGCAGGGCAGGGCAGGGCAGGGCAGGGCAGTGGGTGTCTCATTGCCGGGGTGTTCCCTGTCCTCCCCCGCTGTCGGAGCTGTGTCTGTGCCCCTGGGCTGGGAAGGTCTCAGTGTTGCCACAGGGACTGGGCACCACTCGAGCCTCTCCTGCCCTCGGACACTACAAAGGTGGAAGATGCTTTGGTTGTGCCCCATAATTGCAGGAGAGTTGAGCCTGGAGAGAACAAGTCAGGGCTGTCCAGAGCTGCCGAGACCACTCTGTGCTCTCGCTTGTGGTGATGCTCAAACCCCGCGGCCAATTCACCTGCTTTCAGATTTCATTACAAGACCCAAAATTCAGCCCAGGTTTGTTTTAAGAAGTTACCGGAGGCTGAGAGAGCCTGGGACTGATTTATGGCTTCCCATCAAAATCATGTGGTTTCACCACAGAACTTGGAAGCTCTGGCTGCATTTTTTCCTTTGGAGATTTTGGCCTCACTCCAGAGGTGAGAGTGTGAATCCAGGGTGTGCATCAGGGCTGGAGCGTTCGGGTGCTGTGAGTGAAATGGAGGAGATACGGATCACCACAAGAATATTTAATGTCAGGACAAAACAGCCATGGTTTTCAGGGAAGCACCGATAAGGCGGCGGGAGGCTTGGCATGGAGTGGAGCTGCAGCAGGTCCTTTGCTCTCACTGTAGCTTTCATTTCAACACTCACCACTTATCAGCCTCACATCCCGCTCCATGTCAGTGGCTGGAGCAGCCTCCCCCCCCGTGCCATTGTGCCCAGGCAGGCTGGGAAGTCCCGCTGCCCTCCCCTCTCTGGACCCACGGGGTGAGGTGCTGGTACCCACTGGGGTTAAATATGTGGGCTTTTGCCAGAAAAGCATATTTCCAGTCTCAAACATGCATTGTCAACGACTGTAGAAAGGTATTTCTCACTGCTCTGTGTGCCATGAGCCAGCGGACAGGAACAAGCCGACTTTTATTGCTATTTCTTCATATTTCCTGATACTGCCAGTCTGGCACTCACAATTCACAGGCAGATCCCGGTGGGATCCCGAGGTTGGATTACAGTGGCGATACCTCTGTCTTTGCTTTGCCTTTAATTTCAGGTGCTTTGGGCCTCGAAGGGTTGAGCTGATAACCTGGGAGGGCAGAGCCCACAGCCCTGAGGAGGGAAGGGAGGGCATCCAGAGCAGACCCCAAACCAGGCCAACAATGCGGGGTCATGCCTGGGCACACAGAATCTCTAAGGTTGGAAAAGCCCTCCAAGACCATCAAGTCAACCAAATACCCTCATACCCACTAAACCATACCGTGAAATACCACGTCTGCTTGTTTCCTGGACACTTCCAGGGATCCTGACTCCACCACATCCCTGGGGAGCCTGTTCCACAACTGGAGCTGGGCTGTCCCCCTGGTCACAGCAGCATGAGGGTCCAGAGCTCAGCAACCACCATGGGCCCATGGACCCCTGAGGGTCGCGTTGGGGGGGTCTCAGTGGCAGTGCTGGCTCATGGCAGTGCATGAACAGAGGAAAATAGCTTTGTGTTACATAAATAACGAGGTCAGGGCCCTGCGAGCTGCTCCGGCTGCGCGCGAGTGCCGCGTCCTGCCGAGCATCCCCTGGCGCGGGGGCCGGCGGGACAGCAGAGTCGCTTCGGGGCTTGGGTGCCTTTGTGGTTTTAATTTAGTGTCTTTTTAAAGTCAAGATGAAAGGGAGAGCCGAGCAGGGCCGCAGCAGTTCCCCTGTCTGCATCCAAAGGAAGCTGGTGGGGCTGTGCTGAGCACCAGTGGCCCTGTTCCTGCTTCCCGAACCTCTGCTCGCTCCTTCCCACCGCCGGCACGGACACGCCTGCGCCACGAATGGACCTTGCCTGTGCCAGCACTGCACCATGCTAGGAAGTGCCAGCTCATGGGGCAGTGTGAGATGATCCCGCATGGCCCCAGTGAGGGACACTCAGGTGTCTGGCACCGCTCCGACAGCCCGGCACGGTTGGTGCCGATGCCCGTTCCCATTACACCTTCTCCCATCGCGGTTTATTAAGGACCTGGTGTGATGTCATTGCCAACCACCAACTACGGGCCAGGACAAGACCCCAGCGCTCCTCAAGCAGCCATAAACCGAGCTGCACAAGGAGTCTGTAATTATTTTATGCCAAGCCTGGTATTTTCCTCCCCCCAGGGGAGGCACTAGAGCGAACAAGAGCGGGCCCGTGCCAAACCGTGCCCAGGCAGCGCTTTTATGAAATCTTGGGTTTGTCAGAATTAATTTCATTTGAAACATTCTTCTCGTTTTTCATAAAGCACAGCAAATCCACGGTACTTAGGGCAGGAATGCAGCCAGAGCTGCCGGGCAGGCGGCGAATTACCCGCGGCAGATGGGCTGTGACAGCGAGGTCGCCCCTGGACCGGAGCTGTGCCGGCCGCAGCTTCCCAGAGGCATCCGGCTGGGCAGAGGGGAGGTGTTGGAGTGACCGTCTGGGGCACAGGCGGGTGCAGGGCTCCCTCCCATCCTGTGCTCCCAAGGGATGTGGGAGCTTTGTTGGTCCCCAGAGGTCAGTGAACTCCGTGGCTGTGGCCGTTCCCGTCCCGGGGCCTGGTGCTGCAGGGCCGTGGTGTCCTGCACGAGTGGGACAGGGTGTCACACATCATCTGTTTGAGTCTCCTGGCTGGTGGCAGATGGTCCAGGGGTGGAATCTGGTCCAAAACCTGAGCAGAACTGCTCAGGTTGCCAATAATTAGTGAGTTTGGGGGCAGGGGGTACCAGACTGGGGCTGCAGGGCTGGAGCAGTGCTCCAGGACAAGGCTGGCAACTGGTGCTCCTGCCCTGCACGTGAAGGTGTGAAGATCAGGGCAGTGGGAGAGGCAAGCCTCTGTCCACCCATTGCTGGAGACATGGAAGGGGCACCTTCCCAAAGGCAAGACCCCTGCAGGGCTGCTGCTGTGGGGCTCTTGGCATACGATGGGGTTTGCTCCGTGGGATCCAGTCTCAACTGGAGGAATAGGTCCAAAATCTCATGATTCTGCAGCACGGCCCCACAGGGAAAGGGTTTAACTCCCTTCCCTTCAGCCTTTCCCCTTCCTGCAGCCCCCAGGACAGGACCCAAGTGGGCATCTCAGCCAGTGTGTCCTCTTGGGATGCAAACGGCCGCTCGTGACCTTGGGTGACCTTTGGGGGTCTGGCCCTGAGAGCAGACGTGGGACATTCCCACGGGAGTCAGAAACCAGAGGGAGCTGATGGATTTGTCTGACTGGTCCCACTATGGGCTGGGGTCACTCCCTGCTGTGCTGGGAACCTTGTTCACTCCAAACCTCCACCTCCCAGCAGGCTGGTGGGCTCTGGCCTGCCAGAGAGCTGGCAGGGGTGAGGAGGGGGATTAGAGGTTTTAGCAGGTGTTGAGCCTCGTCTTTCATCCTGCTCCAGAGAAATCCATGGCTTGCTCTTTCCTGCTCCTGCACAAGCCTGGACAGACTGGGGCTGCCCTTTCCCTGCAGCCGACTGGGATGGACTGGGAGATGGGTTTGGAACAGCACTGCGTGTCTGGACTGTGCCCAGAGCCCTCCGGGCTTTGGCCAGCTCAGTTTTGTCTGGATGGAGCTCCGGAGGGGTGGTCGGCAGCTCTCTGGCACCGTGTGGCACAGCCAGGTGCCCGGCCGGTGACGTTTGCCAGCTGCAGGATCGGGTTGATCCGTGTTGCTCCACAGTTTGCCGTGGAGCGTGAGAGCCCAGGGCTGGGCCTGCTGCTTATTTTGGTTAAATCGAGTTTTCTCCGGGAGATTGGGGGGCGCGGGGGGCCTCCAGACAAGGGGCTTTTGTGAGCTGGGCTGCAAACCGATCCCCTTTTGTGGTTTTGCTTTTTTGGATGATACAATGTGTTATTCCAAGAACTACCCAACGAATGGACCCCATTAGCCGAGTCCCTGGAGCAGCTGGAGCCGGGGCTCACGGTGCCTTTGTCTGCGCCCACCTTGGGCCCGATGGCAGCGCTGGGGCCGCGGCACCGCAGTGCCCCTGGATGGTGCCTGGGGCAGGTGGGGGGCCAGGAGCTGCTGTCTCTCCTTGTTGGCTGTGCTGACAGGGCATCTTATGGGATTAGCCTGGACTGGGACCAGCAGAAAGCAGTGGGTTTGTTTAATTCCCTGTCACACTCGTGTCCCTGGCACACACTGACAATAACCCACTTGTTGCTGCGCTGCCGGGGGCTGGAGCCAGTGTTGGGGCAGTCCATCTCTGGGGGCAGCCCTTTTGCCCCCTTGGACAGGGCTGGACCCTCACGCTCGTGCTTGGTGGGAGCTGTGGGAGTTTGCATCCCTCTCTGCCTTTGGGCAGTGGGGCATCCCTGGGGACAGTACTGGCTGCCAGCAGGGCCGACTGTCCTGGTGAAGTGCCAGGGGGGCAGGTTGGGAAGCAGGGGGCAGCTGCAGTGTCAGGGTCCCACAGTGGCTCTGCAGACCCCAAGCAGGTCCATAGCACTGAGCAGCAGCCCCTGCACTGGGGGCTGCACACAGGGTCCTACCAGCAGCTCCCCACTGGCTCCATGCAGCCCTGGCACTGCTGGTGCACCCAGGGCGGCTGTGTGGATCTGTGGCAGCCTGTGCTGTGGGATCCCAGCCCTAGGGCCGTGGTGCCAGGCCATGGCCATCCTGCCAGGTACCTGGGCTGGACGGTCCAGCCAGAGCATCCTTGGCCCGCTTGGCGCTGCCTCCCACGTGCAGGGATGCTGCTGGCTCTGTTTGTCTTGGCTCCGATGGCATTTTTCCTGCATGCGAGTGGCTGGAGTTGGGCAGGAGCCAGTGGGTTTATAAATAAAAGCGTCAGACATCTCTCTAGGTGGTGCTGAAATAGCCCCACCAACCTGCCATGGCACATGTGGACTCCCTGTCCACAGAGGACACCGCGGGGCTCCCCCAGCTCCCTGCCCCCGTCGTGGCCGGGCTCACACACACCACTCCTGCAGCACCAGGATGTGCTGCCCTGGCCAGCTGCGACATGTCCCTGTTCCCACCAGCCTCCCAGTGGGACATGTCCCCTGGGCTGTCACCCAGCGGGGAGGGGTGCCCAGGAGTGAGCAGTGGGTGCAAGCCATGCCCAGGGCTGGGTTTGCTGCAGGCAATGGGTGCAGGGAGCATCCCTGGGGCACAGTGTGTGCCAGCACCACACAGAGGGGACATTGGCTGCCATAAAGTGACCTCTTGGCGAGCTCTGGTTGATGGAGAAGATACGGGGGGAGAGCAGTGGCCTTATGGCTTCACCTCCCGTTCCTGCCTGGTCACGCACGGGCAGGGATGGCCCCAGGCTGTGGGACACTGGCCTTGCACGGCATTTGCTTTCCATTGACTCATCGTGGCCATGGTCTAGCCCTGGCAGAGCCCAGCGGGGGCCGTGGGAAGGGGCAGCCTTAACTTCCCAACAAAAGGAGCTCTGCAGTGGGCAGGAGACGGTGCTGGGAGCCAAGTGCTGGGGCAGGACCCCGTCCAGGACCGGCCGCCTCCGCTCACCACTGCCCGCAGGGTGCCAGGGGGACGGGGCAGCCACGGCCCTAGTGCCTCCCTTGGAGGCCAAAGGCCAGTGCAGAGGGGGGTTGCTGGCGCCCAGCCACGACCAGAGCCCTCCTCCCTCCACGCCCCCGCCACATTCCATCTAGGGCCTGACATTTCAACGTGCCGAGCCTTTGGAAAACAGCATTTTAATGCTCTTGCCGTAAACGCGGTGGAAAATGTCTGTGGGCTTGTGCAGGAAGGCTCCCAGGAGCCCGCCGAGCCGTGGGCGTGCCGGGCGCTGGCTGAGCCCTGCCAGGGCAGCTGCGATGGGGTGGGATCCTCTGGAGACCTGCGCCTCTCCGAGACACCCTGTGATGGCAGCCAGCTCTGCTTACCCTGCTTCTCTGGATGCTTTTTCACAGCGGTGGCGGGGCTGGTGTTGCCCATCCCGGGTGGGTCCCGCAGCCACTCAGGGCAGGGCTTTAGGGCACCCCCTGACCTATGGTGAGTGTGGAGGGGGCTGTCACCCTCCCTGGGCACTGCCCACTGCTGTGTCTGCCTCCAGAGCCTTTCCCTACCCCAGTGCCACAGTAACTCCAGGTTGAAGGCTGAAGGTCTTCTCTTCCCTTCTTGGCGTTGGTTTGGTTATTTTTAGGAATTGTGTTCTAGAAAAATGGGCTCAATCAGTCAATTTAATTTTTTCCTCATGTTTCATTGCTCATAAATGCCAGGCCAGCGTGGCCCCCACAGCAGATGCCCAATACCTGCCCAAACTGGGGCTGCCACATGCCCGCCATTTCCTAGAAGGCAGCAACATGCCAGAACCTGCCCCAGATTGGGTCTGATCCCTGGACTGGGTCTGATCCCCCGGTCTGGGTGTATTCCCAGCGTCTGGGTCTGTTCCCTGGGTCTGAATCTGCTCTTGTCATGGAGGGACAGTTGGGATCACATCAGTCCCCTCCTGAGCGCCATGGCACCCTCTCAGTGCCTATGCCCGAACAAGGGGGTGCCCCTGTGCCAAGGCAGAGGGTCCTGGCTGGGCTCAGCACTGTGCCACTGGCAGGATGAGCCCCTCTGGACAGCGGGTCCCAAGCAGGGACAGAGGGAGGTTCCCACATGACAGAGCCAAGAGGAAAACTCAAGTGAGTTGAGTGTTTTTCCAGCTTGAAGACTAAACAAAAGGTTTTGTAAGAAGTGTCTCCCAGTCCCCTAGGGTCGGTCCCCAGCTTTGTGCCCGGGTGCTCCCGTTTCATCCCATCCTCCAGCAAGGACACTGCAGGGACACAGGGACAGCCCTGAGCACCGCCAGCTGTGTGTCCCACCAGGGCTGGCGTCTCTGACAGAAACAAATGAGTCCCACTAAGAAAATATTCCATATATTCCACACTGCTTTCCACTGGTGCTGGAGCCCCAGTTTTGCTTGGCAAAGGGTCAATGGTAACAGCGATGCCAAGGCAGATGCTCTGGAGCTGTGAAGGTCAATGGCTCCTCCGGGCCTTTCCCAGACGGCTCCTGACACTGTCCTGCCTGGCTCCTTTCTACAACCTGGGTCCAGAAGTGGTTCTTCCCCTGGAATGGTCTGGGACACGTGAAATCCATCCCATTTCCTAATGGGCTGCCCTGTCGGGGTGTGGATGCTCCGCAGGTGCCGTGTCGGGAGAGGCAGAGGCAGCAGGACATGAACGTTTCTGTGGGTGCAGGGGTCTGGGCAAGGGGGGTCCCCGTGGGACCCACTGCTGCGTCTGCACAGGACTCAGGGGGGCGGGGGGTTGGCGTAATCCCCAGGAAAGTGGGGCCACTGGAATTCCCCGTGAGGCTGTCAGATCCAAGACAAAGGAAATGTGGAAACTAAAAAAAAATAAAAAAATAAAAAAAAAAAAATTTTAAAAAAAATAGAAATTTCAAATTGAAAAATCAAAGCAGCTGATTCAGCGATGGTGAAACATCTTGTGACAGTGTCAGACAAATTCTTTCCAAGCAAAATTCTGGGAAAAAATCAGCTTGATTTTGCACAACCCGTGTCCGTCCCAACGGAAAGGCACGTGGGGGTTGCCCACTGGGATGAGGGCATTGCAGGGCCCTGGGAGCACTGCCTGGCAGAGGGGCTGCCCCCTGAAACAGGCATTACAGGGCACAGGGGAAATCTGAAATCCAGTTGGGAGTGTGGGAGTGTCTTGTCGGAGTTTCCACCAAACACCTCGGTCTGGCTGGGGTCTCGCATCAGCTCACAGAAATTAAATTAAAGTAAATTAAGTTAAAGAACATAAATACAGTCTGAAACGTGCGCTCCATCCCCTTCCTGGGGTGTGGATATGAGGAAGCAGCTCCACACCACTGCCGTGCCAGGAGTGCTCCTTTATGGAGCATGGCCCCGGGGGGCAGCAGGGAATGGGAATAGGGATGGGGGTGGGAAAGGGATGAGAATAGGGATGGGGATGGGAAAGGGGTGAGAATAGGGATGGGGACGGGGAAGGCATAGAAATAGGGACAGAGACAGGGATGGGAACAGGGAGAGGGAGGGGATGGGGATAGGGATGGGGATGGGAATGGGAAAGCGGGTGCTGGTGCAGGGCGAGGGCAGGAGGCGGCACCGCTCCGGCAGGTAACCCCATCCCCCCACGCCGCCCGCCGGGGAGGGACACAGCCGAGGCTCCTGCTCCTGAAATTTATTTTAATGTAAACCTAGCTGTAAGGCAGCTTTTTCTCATTTTTAAACTATTTCATATCAATCCTTGGCCTGACATTTGTTTTCTTTGAGTGCGGTGGGGAGCGCGGTCGGCATTGCTGAGGATATCTCCTCTGGAATCTTGGCAGAGGCGGCTCCCTATCTTTGAAGAAACGGCAAATGCAAAACAGAAGGCCGATATTAGAGAAGCATAAACAATATTTTCCCCCTGTTAACCCCAGGAGTGGCGCAGGGGCCGGCTCGGAGACACGGCTGCGGGGGGACACAGACCCCCCCAGTTACACAGCACCTGCCCGGGCTGACCCCGGGGCAGGAGGACCCTGGCACTGCTCCAGGCAGGTCCCATCACCTGCAGCCAACGCAGTCCCCAGGGGCCTGTGACCGGCCTGGTGGGATGGGGAGCGGTGGCAGCCGGGGAATGGCCGTGCTGGGAGGGTTCGCTGGTGCAGCCGGTGGGGCCCCAAACACGGTCTTGCCTTGTTGGGGGCAGGGAGCCGGGCTCTGGGGTCACCCCCGAGGAGATGCAGCTCCAAGGGTGAAGCTGGTCCCACCGGGTGTTGTGGCAGAGGGGTTTTGTGGAGGATGGACACTGAGGATGTGCGGGAGCAGCGGGAGCAGGAGCAGGCAGCAGCGCTGGCACCAGCCAGGCTCACCTGGGGGGTTGCTAAAAAGCTGGAAGAGGAGAGGAAATGGAGATCAAAGGACCCAGCAAAACCAGGGAGACAGGCTTTCAACCCCTGATGTTAAAATAAAATGACTGTTAGGATAAACACTGCAAGGCAAGTTCCTGTCCGGGCAGCCGGGGCAGGGCTGGGGGATGTTCCTGGTGTTCCTCACAGGAGGGGATGGTTTCACAACACTTCACACATTTGCTGTTGTACCTTGGGTGGGTTGGGAGCACCGTGGAGGGTGGTGCAGGGGGTGGAGTGGGAGAAAACCACAGTGTGGGGATGTGTGGAGGTGATGTTGTGCCGGAGAGGCACCAGCTGTGCTGGCGACTGGGAGCCAGCTCAGGAGCTGCTGTCCCCATACACTCCCAGAGTCGGTCTGTGCCGTGGTGCAAGGCCGCTATGGCCACAGCCTGTCTGTCCTGTGGCAGGGTGGGTGCCGCTCTTGAGGCTCCTTGTTGCACCCATCGCCACCGTGGGCTCCCTGAGCGCTGTCACGGGCTCCCACTGGGATGCTGCACGGGTGCGATGGGCTCCAGCAGCACCAGGGTGCTCCGTGCCATCACCGCGGCTCTCACGGGGACAGCGTGGATGGGGACACGGGAGGTGTCTGGGACATCCGTGCCCGGTGTGTCCCAGCCTGCAGCCCCCTGAGTGAGCTCCCCCGAGCACCCTGCCCAGAAGGCTCTGGCCTGGACCACGGCTCGTTCTGATGAAGCTGGTGACCCCAGCACAAGGCTGGAGGTTTAAATGTCTGCGGTTGATGGCCACTTGCCCACAGATTCCCTGAGATGGGAATCGCTCTCTGCGGGTCACTCCAGGCTTAGCAGATTTCTTTGCAAAACACCCATTGCCTTAGAAAACGCTGTTCCTGTGCAGGAGCTGTGAGGACAAAGTGGGTCTGACCCACAGACCCCGGGAAAATTCTGACTGCTTCCCACGGCTGCCACTGGGGCTTATGTGTCCTTGGAGCAGGGCTGGCTGAGCCAGCACGTGTTCCTCAGGTAGTGATGCCTGATGCTCCAGCAGCTCACTGGGGCTCACAGCCCATGTCCTTCCCTGTAGTGTCCGTGCGAATACTCCACATCCTGCTCCAGGATCCAGCAAGAAGCTGTGCTTGGTTGTGCCGTGAGCCAGGGCTCCCACAGCAATCTGGACCCCCACAGCCCCTGGAGAGGGTCTCCAGACACTGCCAGGGTGGCCAAGCGGATGGGACCTTCTGGGACCCCCATCCCTGCTGTGCCCCAGCTCTGGCACTCGGCTCCAGCTCTGCTCCACCCGATCCTCGGGGACAGTGCCACTGCTGCCCTCCAGGCAGGCCACCATCCCACAGGGAGGAGGAGGAGGAGGCGGGAAGAAGAAGGGAAGAAAAAAATGAATCCCCACAAAAATGTCTTCATAACAGGAAACGTCTCATAAAATACCTGTGGTTTGGCATGTGTGATCTGACTGGTCAAACTATGCACCTGGCAGGGAACCCTGCTATTAATGCTGTGAGTCTGGTATTTCGGTGCAGTGGAGGCTGGTGGGAGGGACAGGACTGGGGGGCTCGGGTGCAGAAACCCTCCACGGGGGCCGAGGCAAGAGGGGGACATGTCCCTTGGGTCCCACTCACCTCCATGAGGGATTTCCCAGCCGTGTTTTGGTGAGGGGACTGCAGCGCCCCAGGGATGCTGTGAGCCAGGCTGAGCCTCGCCCCCAGGGCAGGAACCCAGTGTTCCTGCCGCTTTGTGCCACGGTTTTCCACCCAGACCCAGGTCCAAGCTGATGCCAGCCTGGGGTTCTCTGCCTGGCTTTTCCCAACGCCATTCCGCAGGGATGGCTTCGCTCTCACGTGCACCCTCGGCAGCGATTGCCAGGGCTCTGCCACGCTCACTGAGGAGTTTTGACAGCTGGAGGTGAGGGATTAAGCCCTGAGCTGTGACCTGCGGCTGCGCTCCCGGCACACACGCCCGGGGGCATTAATCCGCCTGAGCTCAGCCCTGACCCAGCGGCCATGGGATCAAGTGGCGCCGCTGCCGGACCCCGGGCTCCTCGGCTCTGGGCAGAGTGAACCATGGGCAGTTTGCACCACGGGCATGCTGTGTCACACCATGCCATGCTGTGCCATGCCATGTCATGATAGGCCATGCCATGCCGAGCCGTGCCGTGCCCATCCCGCTCCATGCGGGGCCAGGCGCGGGCACTGCTCAGGGGCAGCAGGTCCCTGCAGATGGGGTGGGGTGTTTTTCCTTCGTCAAGGAAAATGTTTTCTTGTTCCCTGGGCTGCTGGCGGGCGAGGCTCCGGCTCCGGCTCCGGCTCCGGCGGCGCGTACAGCAGCCTTGGACGGGATCAGGTGTCATGCCGTTAAGGACGGGCTGGTGCCAAGTCTCCCCTGAGCTCCGACGCTGCTCAGCCGAGCTGCTCCCGAAGCCTTTGGCTTTCGCAGCCCGGCCTGCGGAAACAACGTGCTGCTCTCCCTCTCCATAGCTCACTTTTCGTTTTTGACTCGGTTTATTATTATTTTTAAAGCATGTGTAGCGCAAAGCAAATCATCGACCTCCCGCTGGAGCTGGGCCAGCCCCGTGTTGGGCTTGGAAATCCTCCCTGCTTTATTTTTTATTGTAAATGACCGGAGGATGGAGCGGCTCGATGGGACACGGCGGCGGCCAAGCCCGCCTGCTCAGCCCACCCACACGCGCCGGCTGCTCCCAGTGCTTCCCCTTCCCTGCATCCCCCCGCCCCGGCCGAGTGCGAGGTGCTTCCCGCTGCCCCCCCAGCCTGGTGCCGGCTTCTGCCGCAGCTTCCAGAGGTGGTGACTGTGCCTTGTGCTCTCAGAGCACACAATGGGGACTGGGATGCGTACAGGGACAGGGATGGGCATGGGGACGGGGATGGAACGAGGCCACACCAGTGAGCCTGGGTGTGCGGCTGAAGTGCATCAAATTCCCCAGCCTGGCTCATCCCTGAGCCCGTCCATGGGGCTGGCGTGGCCCCGGGCTGGATGTGGGGCCAGAGCTGGGGCGAGGGCCAGCGAGCACACGCCGTGCCCTGCAATGACCGTGCTTTGACTGCCGGGTTTAAACAAGCTCCCTGCTGTGCCGACCTTCAGTCGCAATGGCAGATCCCCCGTGGATCACATATATTGACTTAAAAAATAATTAGCCTTGAAGGGAGCAGGCGCGGGGCCGGCCAGGCCCTTCATTAATATTTCAGTAACAGGGGCCATAAATCAGCCGCAGCTCAGCCAACAGCCCCAGCTGTGTCCACAGGGAAGCACGGCCGTGGTGCTCAGGGGAACATTGCCCAGTCCACGGACACGGGAGCGTTGACACGGACGCTGCAGGGAGAGGGGGTCAGTGTGGGGGCCAGCAGCCCCCTTCCACAGGGAATGACCAGGAGTACGCCGGGAGCATGACGTGAGCTCATCAAGTTGCCCAGCACAAGCCACAGGCTGTTCTGAAGCGACGGGGGCGGCACAAGCTGGTTGTTTTCCTGCGAGAACAAGGTGACACTTCTTGTCTCCTTTCTCATGCTCTAAGTGTGAGATTTTTTTCCCTGTTCCCGGCGCTTTCATGGCGTGCCAGGGGTTTTTAACACGTCTGCTTGCTGCCTGCCAGGGGAGCCGGCACTCGCACCGCCAGTGCGGCAGCGGCAGCTCTGAAGCCGTGCCAGGGGTCTCGGTGCCGGCTCAGGGCCCTGCTTCCCCCAGAGCTGAGCAGTGTGGTGCTGCCGGGCCCCATCCTGCTCCAGCATCTCCAGGGAACAGCACAGACCCCTCGAGTGCTGCCCCTGTGTGAACCCTCCTGGCTCAGCTGCTCCTACTGGGCTTGACTTTGCAGCAAGTGGTGGTTGTGGTTGAAGTACCAGAGTGTGCTAAGGGGGCTGGAGCTGCCTCCAAAGGATGTCATCCTGGCCAGATAGTGCCCAGCCTGGCAGCTGCAGTGCCCAGGCTGGGCACTGTGAGCCAACAGGGGCTGCACTTGGGACTTCCAAAGCATCTCCCCTGCTCCAGGTGGGAAAAAAATTACTCTCATGTGGTTTCTGATGGCTGTACTGGAGCAGGTCCCAGCCCCTGTCGCCCCGGGAGGACAGGCAGGTGACCCGCAGTCCCCAGGAGGACAGGCAGGTGACCCCCAGCCATAGCTGCCCCACCCACACCACGGACCAGCTGCTGCTTGCGACCTGCCCGGCGAGAAGGGAGCGTCGTGTGGCTGCTCTGTGTGATTAATTATCAGTTCATAACACAGGAGATTTCAGGCATGAAAGAGCCTCTCCACAGGCCTGTTGTGCACACTTTATCCATCATATGAGACTCCAGATGTTTCCATTTTATTCTCATTAAATCACTGCCTGGAGAGTGCGGGTAGAGGGAGGCCTCCTGCCCCAGTGCCGGGCACCACCGGGGGGGACAGCACAGCACCAGAGACCCCCTTCCTTAAGGGATGGACACACGTGCCTGGGGGGCTCAGGCCTGGCTCCCCGCATTGTCCCACAGCCCCTTGGGAGTGTGGGAGCAGGTGGAATAACCCAGCCGGACCAACGGAGAACACACAGCAGAGTCCATGTCCGGAGCCTCTGGGTGACAGAGGGCATAGGGAACTTCATTTTGTATCCAGCACAGAACAGAACTGGGGCCAGATTCCCTTGTCCTCCCTCTCTCTTCCTTCTGGCTCTGTTTTCCTTCCATCCCACATCTCCTCAAGGGCCGAGGTCTCACAGAAGACAGGGGAAGCAGCACCCGGTAATGAGGGGCTGAGCCACCCCTCGGCGCTGTTCCGAGAGCAGCATCCTGAAACCAGCCCAGCAGAGGGGAGGAGCAGGGGTGAATCCAGCTCAGGTGGGAGAGGAGAGAGCTGGGAAGGGAGGGAGGCAGAGATGGAGGCACAGGGGTCATACCAGGTAAGGAAAACAAGTAAATAGCTGATTCAGGGGTTTGTTCTCCTCTTTTATTTAACAGAAACTGTATTTTTACAGCTGCAACCCCTTAAAATGGGATTCTTTTTCCCTTAAACAAATCCTTGTAAAATAATGCTTCATAAAAGAAGCGTTCCTCTCCTCGACCCTGAAGACAGAAAAACAATAACGCCGGCAAGGCCCCGGCCATGCTGCCAGGGAGGCCGGGGGTGGCTGTCACGCGTGGCCCCAGCGGTGCCACCCGACCCACAGCCACGGCTCCAGGTGCTGCGGTGGCTCCGGCACCGCTCCAGCCCCACGGCTGCAGAGGGATGGGCAGAGCTGAGCTCCTCTCCCGGCATCTGCCACAGCCACCTGCATCCTCACGGCTCCGTCAGGCAGCCGGTGGCAGGGCCATCCCTGTCCCCTCCTGCCCTCAGCTGCTCCGAGGGCATTTTCCAGGCAGGAGAGCAGCAGCCAAGACTTCCTCATCCCTGGAGACTTCAACAACCTGCCAAGCCCTTGTGGCATCAGAAACAATCTTGAGCCAGGGCTCCTCGCTCCCTTGACTTAATTTGGTTTAATTTTGTTACAATTTAGGGGGTTTGGGGTTGTTTCAGCAAAAATGATTCAGGAAATTCTGATGAAATCCTGGCGTGCAGCAGCCCTGCCCCTGCTCCCCAGCGGGACAGGCCGGGAGCTTAATTCTCATTAATAACCATCACGGGTCAATTATTGCGAGAAGGAGGAAAATCAGCAAAAAGCTCTTTGGCATCATGTGTTGTTTAAGCTTCCGAAAATAAATGTTCTTTGCAAATCAATCTGTTTGCAGCTCTGCGCGTGGAGCCGGCAGGGAAAGTTGCTGGAGGAAGAGAGTATTTATAGAGGGGGTTTATTTTAAATAAACAAGCACTTAAGGCTGAGGCTGCTGCTCCTGTGTCGATCCCTCATCCTCTGCGCAAGCTCCCGGCGCTGCCCGCGAAGTGCCGCAGTTGAGCCACAAACGGGAGCCTCCAGCTCCAATACTGTGGGTTTGGTCCAGCACCCATTTGGGAGACTCAGCACTCACCTGGCTGTCCCCAGGGCAGGCAGAGCTTGGCGGTGGCAGCCTGAGCCTCCCACAGGAGCCACGGCCACAGTGGCCACAGCTCTCCTCAGGAGAGCCCCTGCTCACTTGAGGGGTGTGACAGAAACATTGGGTTAGGTGGGCTGTGGGTTTTTCATTTGACTTTTTTTTCCCCTCTTATGTGCTAAAAATATCAAGAGAGCCTGGTGTGGGGATAACCCCAGACTCACGGGTACCAGGGCAGCCTCTGGAAGGCTCTGCTGGGCGCCCACCGTTAGTTACTGCTCATAACCGTGTGTTTACTGTGCGTCTCCCAGGCACGGCGTGTGGGGAAGGGTGGCGTGTTCAGGGCATCTCTGGTCTGCAAAAAGGCAAATTTGAGGGAGTCCTGCTCCCACTGGGATCCTTCCCAGGCTCTTGGATGGTCCCAGTGGGGCGGAGGGGACAAGGGGGGCCGAGAGGGCCCACTCTCACTGTTGCTTTGCCCGCAGGAGCCGTGGAAGCAGGAGCAGGAGCCAGGAGCAGGATGCTGCCGGATGCCGTGGAGCTGCTGGTGACGATGGTGACGATGGTGACAGTGGTTGGCCCTCGATCGGCCGCGGGAGGCGGCGTGGGGGGCTATGCCCAGGTCAAGTACATGCAGCCCATGGTGAAGGGACCCCTGGGACCCCCGTTCCGTGAAGGCAAAGGGCAGTACCTGGGTAAGGGCCGCGCTCTGCGGGGGAATGGGAGGACACGGGAGAGCTGCCGGCACAGCGGGAGGGGGCCGAGGCACCCCACAGCCATCGGACACTTGCCACCCCCTACCCTCGGGGTTGCAGCCCCTGGGAGTCACCTGGCACTGCCAAAGGTCCAAAACATCTTTGGCAAAGCACAGGGGGCCTTTTGAATCTCCTTAACCCACTGCAGAAGAACAGGATGGACACAGGGAGAGGCCCAGAAGCCCCTCCTTTGCTGGGGCTGGGGGGGCACCTGTGGGTCCCTTGGTCTGGGAGCTGGAACACACAGGGGACCCTCCAGCCTCTTGCTCCCACCCTGCTGCCCATCCCAGCTGTGAGGCACAGGAGCCCCAGCACTCCCCCCCCGCCTCTCACTGCTGTTAAACCTGAGCCATCCCAGCAAGGCTTTTTCCACTCCTCCACCTATTCCGTTTCCCTGTCTGTGTTTTGCACCAGTTGGGAAAGGAAAGAGTGCCAAGGCCAGAGCTGAAACCCAGCCTGGCGAGGGAAGAGCAGGAGAGAGACATTTCCTTCCTCAGAGAGCAGCAACCAGAAACTCCTCACATGTTCAATCGTTCCCCGTGGAGTGACATGTGCACTCAGAGGGGCTGAGGCACTAGGGCCATCACTCCACAGAGCCAGGGCTCTGGGGCTCCCAGCCTTCTGTCACCTCTGCCCACAGCTGCCCTCGGGACCTGTGCCCATCCCAGGCTGCTGGCAGCACCACAGGATGGGGCAGCGCTGGGTTTGGGTGCCCCAGAGCTGCCAGGTCAGTGCTTGATGCTCAGGAAGAGCTGCCAGAGCCTCCCTGTGGGTTCTCACAGACCCCGACGCTCCCAGGAGCCGAAGTCCTGGCTGTGGGAGGAGAAACTGGAGAAGGCTGGGCTGCCGGTGGCTGATTTACTGCAGGGCTGAATGGCTTATCAGGAGTTCAGCTCAGCACGTGTCAGAAAACACACAGCAAAATCTGGAGCCGAAGCGTGCTCTGAGCCCCCCCTCCCTGCCCCCTTTCCAGCTGTTGTAAAGCTGCTCCCTGAATCCCAGCCAGAGCCAAAACCTTCCAGCGTAGCACAGGAACACTTCAGCTGCTGGTGGGACTGGATTCAAATCTCTCCCTGCTGTTTCCCCTTCTCTTTTCTCATTCTTCCTATGCACGGGAGCAGCTTGTGCTGCCTCAGAGCAGCTCTGCCTATGGTGGCGAAAGCAGCAAGTGCCAGGCTGGGGCAAGGTGTTGTTTGGGCAAGCTCTGCCAGGTTAGAGTGGCAGAAGGGACACTGAGGTAGGGCAGAGCACAGGAGTTCCATGGGCATTACTCTCCTAAACCCCTGGGAAAGAGAGGACAGGTGGGGGACACACGGATGCAGCAGGGACAGCTGCAGCCTGAGCCACCGGCTGCGGGGCTGCACGGAGGCAGCTGGGGAAGCCGGTGCCTCCTGGATCCCACCGAGCTCCCATCTCTGCTTAACCTCTAATTTGGCAACGAAAATCCCTGCTGGCCTTCTGCCCTGCTCGGGGAGCTCAGCTGACTCGCCGCGACGGCGCAAGGCTGTTCCGTGCCCCCGCGGGTTACCCCGACCCCCGGGAGCTGGGGGGGCCCTGGCTGCCCTTGGGATCTCCGGCTGGGCAGGCACGGCGGGTCCCTCCTGCCTCCAGGTGCCACCTAGTGAGGGACAGGTTCCCTCAGGGTGCCAGACACCTTTTCTGACCCAAAAGCAGCTGCCCCAGGAGCACGGAGGCAGCTCAGGGCAGGAGATGCTGCTAAGTGCTAAGACGCTCAGAACGTTGAAGTAGAGATTTGCACATTGGGATTTATTTTTGGCATGACTGAAACCGTGTCCGTGGCCCTGCTGCCAGGTAAACCTACAGTTGGGTGCTGTGCTGGGACACCTGCTGCCGGGGCAGAGGATGAGAGGTGCTAAAACACCGATCCCACACAATGTCCCTGTGAGCTTGTGAAACTCTCTCACGAGACAGGGCTTGGCAGCAGCTCTGGAATGAGCTCGGCTGGGCTCCGCCACGGAGCAGCCAACCTCTCCTTCCTGCAGTGTCATCTGGCTGTGCTGGCCAGGCCTGCTGCTGGCTGCTCCTGGCTGGGAACCACTTCCCATCCCACTGGATTATTCCTCTGATGGCCGGTCCGCGCTGCTGGGTCCCTCCTCCAGGCATGAGGGGTCCTTACCGGGATGAGCACAGCTCTGGAGGGGCTGCAGCACCCACCTGGCAGTGTCCGTGCTCCTCAGGAGGTGGGACACTCCGTGGTGCCCAGGTGGGAGCTCGCAGGGGCCATTCCTGCCCCGTGCCCTTCCCGCTGCCCCCGCTGGCTCTGCGTTAACATTCACGGCAGCTCGAGGGGAACACAGAACCCCACGCCGCTGCTGTGAAGCGCAGAGCTCCGAGACATGTGTCTGTGGTAAGACATGGGCTTTTGAAATCGGACACCAGCGGGGCTCCAGTGTCCCAGTTTCTCTCCGCTAACGGCCCCGGTTTGGTTTTCCCGTCTGCTTTTTTGGCCGCCTGTGAGCTGGCAGCTCCTGCCTGGCGTTTTTCTCCACTGCCTTGTGTGAGAGAGTTGTGTGTGCTTTTTCCTTCCTTCGTGGGCTCAGCTGTAGATCCTTGTTCTGATTCCATGCAAAAATGACCTAGAAAACTAATTCTTTTCAAACCATTGCAAGAAGAAAAAAAATAAAGAAAAAGTGGGGGAGAAAACACATTGAAATAATTTTCTGGAGAAAATTATTTCCAGGATTCAAACCCCAGAAATAGTGCAGCACTGCACAGCTCCCTCGCCCTCTTTCCCACACGGTTTTCCGGGGTGAGGAGCAGGAGTTTGCAGAAATCCAGTGGCAATGTCATGACAGACAAGTATTTCCTTCATCAAGGGAGCCAAGTGACCGCGGCTACAGCTGGGGCTGTGGGCCAGGCTTTGATTTATAGATAAGCTCTGAAAATGTTTCCATTACCCAAAGGAAAACACGCCGGCACCAGGCTGGGAAGGGCCGGAGCTAATTGCTGTGCTTAGGGCAGCAAAGCCACCTCCGATGCTCTGGGAGCAGTGCCTGCTGCTGCCACAGTTATTCTTTTCACGTGTCTCAAATCTCCTCTAAGCTTTTCCCGTCGACTGAGGAAATCTCCGTGCTGGCAGATCCCAGCTCTATGGGTGTCCCTGCTCCCAAGCCCACGCTTGGCTCGCTGAGGGGGCCGGGCTGGCAGACTTTGGGGACCCCACTGCCTCCTCCACAACACCATGCCCAGGCACACAGCCTCATGTCCTGCTCCCATCCCAGTCAGGATCCATTCCCATCCCAAATGGAATCTGTACAGATCTCTTCCCAACTGGAATTATCTACCTTAGGCAGATTCGGTTAAAATTCACCCAAGATGTCAAGGCCCTTTCCTCTGCCTTTAGGATTTCTCATCATCGTCCTGTGTAGGTGCGAATGTCAAGTGTTTCTTTCATTTTGAACTTCCCAAAAAAAGAATTTGTCTGATTTATTCTTTTTCACCCATTCCTGGTGTCACGTGGGAGGTGGCACCCTGCCTGGGCCAGCCTCGAGGAGTTATTTATGCTCACGTCTGCGCTTTCCATGCCGAGCTGCGGTGGGCATGTCATCTGCCTCTCCTCGCCTTTGGAGACTCTCAGCCCATTAGTTTCTTTCTTATATCCGTTTGCAAAAGGCCTCAATAAATTCTTGAAATGTCAAGTGGTTGCGGCCTATTCCCAGCTGGGCTGACTCATTTGGACAGAGCTGAGGCTGCGTTTCCCTCCCAGCTCTTGGCTTCTCCTCCATCCCCAGCGGTTTTTTCCTTTTTGGTTTCTCTCTGCCTTGCTGGACTAAGGAGCTGTGCCAGCGAGCACCGTGGGCACAGCCTAACCCACACACCCGTCGCCTCCTCAGGCTTTCAAGTACATGTCCAAGAGTTTTCTTTTTAATCCAGAAGGATTAAAGGTCTCCCGAGGCCCTGGACTCGAGGGATGGGGTGGAGGGATTATCCTCGGTCTTGGCTCACTCTGTCGCCATCCTCTCAGCTGAGCCCAGGCAGGAGCGACTGAATCCCACGGTGCTTTTGAGGCCGCTGGGAAGCGAGGCAGCGGGAGACTTGAATCCAGCTCCTAAAAACACCCTGCAGTAACTCATCATAAAACAGCTGCCAGAGCCCACGGCAAGCGCTGGTTGTGCTGACACCTTCCACGGTGTCACCTGACGTCCGAGGAGGGATGTAAGGCTGGGATTAGCACTCTGGGCTCTGACCTAGGTCTTGCCTCAGGTCAGGCCTGCTGATGTGAGCCACGGTGGCCATGTTTCAATGGAAGGGTCCTCTGGCAAGCCGAGCCCAGGCAGCGCAGAGGTCCCAGCTCCAACATCCTAAGGACATCCCACAGCAGCACAGTCCTTGTCCACCGCTGGCCCCAGTGACGCTCCGTGTCTCCTCTCTCCACAGACATGCCACCGCTGCTGCCCATGGACCTCAAAGGGGAGCCAGGACCGCCAGGGAAGCCTGGCCCACGTGGGCCCCCTGGGCCCCCTGGCTACCCAGGAAAACCGGGCACAGGGAAGCCAGGAATGCACGGCCAGCCTGGCCCCGCTGGGCCTCCAGGTTTCTCGGGCATTGGGAAACCCGGCATCCCAGGACTCCCCGGAAAGGCGGGTATGAAAGGGATGCCCGGAGCCAAGGGTGAGCCCGGCATGCGAGGGGAGCAAGGGCCAAGAGGACTTCCTGGCCCCCCAGGGCTGCCTGGGCCAGCTGGACTCTCTGTCAATGGGAAGCCGGGTCCCCAGGGTGGCCCCGGCCTGCCCGGCTTTCGGGGTGAGCCTGGCCCAAAAGGAGAGCCGGGTCCCCGCGGAGAGCGAGGGATGAAGGGCGAAAACGGTGTGGGGAAGCCAGGGTTACCAGGGCCCCGGGGGAACGGGGGCCCTCCTGGCCCCGCAGGGCCCCCTGGGCCTGTCGGCGTTGGGAAGCCCGGCCTTGACGGGCTGCCAGGAGCGCCGGGGGACAAGGGCGACATGGGCCCCCCAGGCGGGCCTGGTGTCACCGGGGAGCCCGGCCCTGTGGGGCCACGGGGTCCCCCTGGGATCGACGGGATCGGGGTCCCGGGCGCTGCGGGGGTGCCGGGGATACAGGGCCCAATGGGACCGAAGGGAGAGCCCGGGATCCGCGGCCTCCCAGGTCTGCCAGGCCCAACGGGTTATGGGAAGCCGGGTTTGCCCGGCCTTAAAGGAGACCGTGGGCAGCCGGGGGCACAGGGAGCCATCGGTGACAAGGGAGAACCTGGCGTTGATGGGGAGCCGGGCGAGCCGGGCCCTGCCGGCATCATCGGCCCGCCAGGCCCACCGGGCTCCATGGGGCTGCCGGGCAAGCACGGGCTGCCCGGATCCAAGGGGGACGTGGGGCCGAGCGGGCCCCCAGGAATGCCGGGGATGCGTGGCGACCAGGGCCCAAATGGCTTTGCTGGGAAGCCAGGGGTGCCGGGAGAAAGGGGCCTGCCTGGGTCAGTGGGACCCCCCGGCCCGACAGGCCCCAAAGGAGAACCAGGGTTCATCGGCCTCCCCGGGGTACCCGGATTAACGGGTGGCCCTGGGCCCAAAGGGGACGGTGGGATCCCAGGACAGCCAGGGCTGAGGGGTCCCTCAGGCATTCCAGGATTGCAAGGACCCGCGGGTCCCATGGGGCCTCAAGGGCTACCAGGGCTGAAAGGGGAGCCCGGGCTCCCTGGCGTTCCTGGCGAGGGGAAGAACGGCGAGCCCGGAATGGCCGGACCCATTGGGCCGCCTGGAATGCCAGGAACGCCGGGGCTGAATGGGCCACCAGGCCCACCGGGGCCGCCTGGGCCACCGGGAGCGCCGGGGGTGCTGGACGAGACGGGCATCGCGGGGCTGCACCTGCCGGACGGCGGCGTGGAGGGCGCCGTGCTGGGCAACGGGAAGCCGGGCAAGCCGCAGTACGGCCGGGGGGAGCTCGCCGCCCGCATCGCGCCCGCCTTCACCGCCATCCTCACCTCGCCCTTCCCGGCCTCCGGCATGCCCGTCAAGTTTGACCGGACCTTGTACAACGGGCACAACGGCTACAATCCGGTCACTGGGATCTTCACCTGCCCCGTATCTGGAATCTACTACTTCGCCTACCACGTGCACGTCAAAGGGACCAACGTCTGGGTGGCCCTGTACAAGAACAATGTGCCGGCCACCTACACCTACGACGAGTACAAAAAGGGGTACCTGGACCAGGCCTCGGGCAGTGCTGTGCTTGAACTCAAGGAGAACGACCAGGTGTGGGTACAAATGCCCTCGGACCAGGCCAACGGGCTGTACTCCACGGAATACATCCACTCCTCCTTCTCCGGGTTCCTGCTCTGCCCCACATAACGGCTGTTGGGCACGTTTCCTTTTCACCCACTTTAGCCATAAACTGTCTTTTTTTTTTTTTTTTTGATAAAAAAGTGTTTTAAAATTAATACAAAAAAGAAAAGTCACTGGGAAGAACGCGCAAGCCGCTGCCGAGGGACCTTGCTCCATGCTGTTTGATCCAAGAGTCACGAGGGTAATCGGGAAGGAGACATCCACCCATCTATCTTTCTTTTTTTGGGGGAGGGAGAAGGGAGGGAGGGGAGCAACTTCCTCAGCGAAGCAAATTCGGAATAAATTTTACCCCAGTGACTGGACATCAAACACAGAAACATGCTTGGGATGGCAAGGATCTGGCTCTGTGATCCACAGGTCAGCTGGAAGACCAGACCCTCCTGGTCTGTACCAAGTGCCCTCATTTCCCATTTGGAATGCTGGATAAATAAATCCAGCTGTGTCATGGCTGGTGTGTTTGGTAACCTACACAGGGTCCCAGCACTTACACAAACCCGGACAGCAGCAGGGATCCATGCTGGATTGAGAAATTTCCTTCCCAACCATCAGATGCCCGAGTTCCAGGCTCGCTGATGCCTGTTTTTCCAGACTGTGCTTTGGGGCAGTCTCTCTGATTCACTCCGGATTCAGTGTGGTTGGATTTATAATCCTAAAAAGTGGAACACTTTGCATAAGCACCTTCTAAGAAGTAAATATTATTTTGAACCCTCCCCCCCAGCACCTTTAGGAATTAAAACATCCAGGCACTGGTTCCTGGGAGGATGGCACGACGTGTTCCAAAGGTGGTGAGGGAAGCTGGGACCCCTGGGATGAACAACGACCCGCTCTCTCCATTCACCTGCTGGGAAGTCCAAGGGCTGGTCCTGTCCCGTCTGTCTCTGCAGCCCAAAGACTTGCTTGGCCTCGGGAGCATCTCTGCCCACACAAGGATGGCACTGCGAGCCCGGCTCACGGAACTGCCAGCTGTTGTGACACAAGGAAGTGCCACTGATGGACAACTTGCTTTTCCTGTTTATTTCGGGATGTGGGAACTTTTGCATTGGTGTCCCCCCTTTCTCTGGGGACCTCGGAATTAAGAAAAAGTAGTGCTGGTCCTAACTGGCCATGCAGTGATTTCCCCACGGTGCTATGATCCACTTCACAAGGTTACTTACAAGTGTAGTGCAATAGGTACCTGTGACAGGGCACCAAACACGGGCCTGTGACAGGGCACCAACCCCGGTGCCACTCTGAGACTTAGGTTAAAAAAATTAGCATCTCTCTGTTGTTACCACTTTGTCTCCCCTAATGCTGAAGCGTTACCGACCTGAGTATGAGCTGCAGGGTTCTGGGCCAGGTGTGCACAGCAATGCCCACCTGGCTGCTCTGTCCCTTGGCACAGGGAACAAGGGAACCCGCGGCTCTGCAGGTTTTCTCACAGTACAACAGTCACTGCCACTCCCAGGACAAGGATTCTGCTCATCCCAGGCCAGGAACACGCTGCTGAAGTCAATCCATGTGCATCCCACTGCATGTCCCTCTGCAAAGGCACATCCTTAAGAAACACCAACAATTTGGTCACCAGCTGAGCACCTCTGACCTTTGCATGTTCCTACAGCCTGTTCGATGGCCAAAGAAACACAGCAAGACTGGGACTGAGCTTGTTCTCCAGGTGGACTCCACAAGATATTTAAACAACTTTTCCTATTTCTGGTTGGTTTGTTTTTCTCCTCAAGCCTGTCCTGTGTTTCTGCCTCTTGCCATCCAGGGCATCCTTCTAAAAACACACCTATTCCTGAAGCTAAAAAAACACCAGAAGGAAATTGGCAGTTGGAAGGGCAGTGCTCCAGCCACTGCCTGTCGGGGCTGTGTCCCCTCCTGGGATTTTCCCTCCTTAAAGTTGCAAGTTTCAGGCAAAGATGAAACTTCTCAAGCTGAAAGGTGTCTGATCCCACTGGACATTTTGAACTCCTGAGGGCGGGCTGGGGTCAGGACCACTTAGGTTGTGACTGGAACAGGTTATTTCCCAGCAGGAGCAGGACCCATACACAGAGAGTCCCTAAAATTAAAAGTGGAAGCTCAGATGTTTTTTCCAAGCCCAGGTTTGGGAGTGGAGGGTGATGGCAGGGGATCTATCTCCTTCCCTGCGGAGAACAGGGAAGGACTCAGCTGGTCTGGCCCCACACAGCCCGTGCAGGGCCAGGAGCTGCCACACCTGGAGGGAGCCTCACCCTGCTCCTCAAAGCCACTTATTTATACTGTGCCTACCCTACATCCCACCTCTTTTTGTTCTGTTCTGTTTCACTCCAAACTTCTTGTTCGAGCTGGCAAAAAAGCAACGACCAAACTCCTCACTGTAACCACCCCCAGATTAACTCCTTCGTGCTGTAGATATTGTTTTGCAATTCCACTTTCCCTTCACGTGCAGAGCAAACCCATAATCACTCCCTGCAGCTATTTAACCTCTTACATTTACACACTAGTGGAAAGCAAAGATATTACACGCACATAGTTAGGCTAAAAAAAACGATGCACAGGATGAGGGAGGCTGTTCACTCTCCAGAAGGATTTTTTTTCTGGAATACTGAGTACATATTCGCCAGCAGAAAGGATTATTTTCTGTCGTGTGTGTGAGCGCGTGGGATTTTGGTTTCAATCACAAGAATAAAAAAGGTTGGGTTGGATGAAGTGTCTATTTTTAATGCTGAAAACTGCATTACAATGTGCATTTTTATATACAAATTCTTACTATTTTTTTTAAATTTGCCTCTAGTATCTTCATTTCTAACCTAGTATATAGAGGTTTTTAGTTTTGTAAATACTTATTACATGCACTGTCCTAGTAAAAGATGGTTTAAAATGCACTCTTTGTGACCCGAAACTGGCCTGCTCTTCACAACTAAAACTGCAGTACTTGATTGTATTGACAAAACATCAATAAAACTTATTGTATAAAGGTGGGCTCAGCTGTGCTTTGTCCTCGGACTTCCTCAGCCTCACACAGTTCTCCAATACTCTCCTTCCTCCTCAAATCTCCTCACTCGTTCCCAGCAGATTCCCCTGTTGATATCCTTATGCAAGAAGTTATTTCTTGTGATCAAGGAAAAAATTCTGGTCTCCAGAAGTTCAGTTTTAAAAAAAGGATAAAACCCAGACCCTTCCAGCCTGGCAGTTACTAATTTGAGGAATTTAGGGTGAAGTGTTGGGGATTCACTTTCCCTTCCGTGTGGGGTTTTTTTCCCCTGATTTTTTATTCTACAGCCAACCTCCATCCCGAGTGATTCAGAAACACCCGAGACTGGTGAATCACCTGTAGCAAAGCACCTTCTGAGGCTCACAGTACAAAGAATAAAGAGAAGAAAACGTGTTTTCCCCATCTGGCAAAGGAGATGCTCCTTGTAAGAGGTGAAACGCTCCCAGGGAAGCCTGGCTGCCTCCAAAAGTCACTCCAAGGAACAAGCCATCCTCTAGCTGCCAGTCCCAGGGCTCCCAGCACATCCCCTGGTCTCTGCACCATCGCCACACGCTGCATTTCCTCAGAAGGGAAGCGCCTCTCCAGTGACCCTCCCTGCAATGCCCCCTGTCAACTCACCCTGTCACCAAGGGCCACTCCTGGTACTCTTGGCATCAGGGAAGCACAGCTTCAGGACTTGAATCAAAACACAGGAGCAGTGGCTAGTTAACAAAGATAACCGAGGGATTTTATTTCTTTCCAAGGAAGTCAGAGCTAAAGGTTTTAGTATATGTTTAAATTTTGGCCTAAAAGGAGCCCTAGTCTTTAAACAGGAGCTCTTTGCTCTCCATGAGTCCCGAACATTTAAAATTATAAAGCTGCTTTAAAAGAAAAATATCTTCTTTTAAATAATTCCATGAATCTGGTTGCCCCTCCGGCAGAATAATGTGGAAAACCTGACATTTTACAGCTCAGATCTGTAGCACAATACAGAAATATACAACGGACCAAAATTCCACATGTTCCCAGGACAGGAATCCATTTACACAAGGAAAACCCATTAAAGCATCACACAAAAGACTGGCACTTGAAGGAAGCAGACTACAGGGAAAACTGGAAGGACCTGTGGCAGCCAGATTCCCACATGTGCATGCAGCCTGACACAGCCACCACGTGCCAACACCACCGGGGAGCACAACGGGCACTTCCCAGTGTCACAAGAAATACTGGAGAAATAACAGAGTCACACTGTCACATTCAAATTTATAAACGCTTCCATACGATGACTTATTGTTTTCAATCATTAAAAAAGCTTCCAACCCTTTTCTAGCCGTGCCATTCCCAAGCTGTTTCTCCTCTTTTTGACCAGCTCCACCAGGAAAAGGTTTTGAATGTGAAATTCTGGAATACAGCTGGGCTAGAACGTTCCTGGCCACCAGCACCAGCTGCTTCTAAACAGTGATAAATTCTCCCCCAGTTAACCCACCTTCCCCTCTAATTTTGGGTACTTCTTACCCAGTACCGAGGACTAGAACTGTGAGAACTAACTCCTGCGTCCTGCTCAACTCACTTTTACACTGACGACAGGAGAACCGGGAATTCCATCCTTGCACCACCAGGGTTCACAACTATCTCCACCCCATATTTGGTCTCCCTGGGAGCTGGACTCCCATGATCCTTGTGGGTCCCTTCCAACTCAGAGCACTGTGATACTGTCACTGAAACAGGAATCTCACTTGGTGCTCCGGGGACACACAGGATGCTAAAAATGCGGGATGCACGAATGAGGAGCACAGGAGCAGCCAGAGTGGCTGCAGCAGTGTGACAGCAGCAGTGTGACAGCAGCTGTGTGACAGCAGCTGTGCAAGGGAACATGAAGTGCAGCAGGTGACGGTGCCTGCTGGATCACAGGACAAAAGGACACAGGAGGAGCAGGAATTAGGGACACCCTCTCCCAACAGGGACTGTCTGCAGGCACCAAAGGTCTCTCACAGCGCCACCAGCCAGCTGAGAGTGGCCTGCTGCTGTGTGAGGGGTGTGGAGCCTCTCAAAGCCGCTGGATGGGCCACTGACCACCACAACACAGGCCACAGACAGAGGAGCAGAGGAAAACAGGGAAAAAGTCCCCAGATTTAGACACCCGCCAGTAACTGCAATGACAAATGGCACAAAGCAAGCAGCAGAAAGTCTTGGAAAACAAGACGCTCCTGTACACTCAGAAGAGCTGCACCCACTGTCCAAGGTGCCACAGGCAGCGACTTCCCAGCTGATCCATGACTGCAGGGGATGTCCCCTCCCTTCCAAGGCAGCTCGTGCTGCCAGCTCCCAGCTGACAGCAGCAGGCACCTTTCCCAGGTGAGGCTCGCTGGTGTTGCCGATGGCACAGACCCACCGCTGGATCCGACCACAAAAGCAGAGGTGACCATCCCTTTGCCTTCAGGAAACCCCTGGAGCTCCCCTGGAGCTCAGAGGCGCTGGCAGTAGAGTTCATACAAGCTCTTGGCCATCCTCTGGGTCTCCTGGAAAGCCTCACAGCTCTGCTCCCAGCTCGGGGGCACCTGCTCCTCACCGTAGTAGGCGCCGGCGATGGCCCCTGCCATGGTGGCGATGGTGTCCGTGTCCCCCCCCAGGGAGATGCAGTAGATGATGGTTCTCTGCAGGGCGTTGTAGTGCTCGGGAATGTCGGGATCAGTGTCCATGCAGCGCAGGAAGGAGTAAATGGCAGTGGGGACGGAGCGCAGGGCAGCGATGCCATTGCCTGGAACACACCCAGCCATCACCCTCAGGGCTTCATTCCCTCTTCCCTTCCAACTGCAACTTCCCGCTGCCACTGACTTTCCATACCAGCATCATGGATTTTATCAGGAGAAGGTTGAAAGGTTTGTGCCTCAGAAATCCCCTGTTCCCCAGTATCACTCACATCCTGGAGAGCAACTCCCAGTTACACCAGTATAGCCTGGCCATACACATCCACCTGTCCCCATTCAACACGACAACCCAGTGGCCACTATGAGATCTTCGAATATTAAGATGTATTATGCAAGATAAGTTTTCCTTAGCAAGACACAAAACAGAGTGGGAATCAGTGGGTAGAGACTTGCAATTCCTGACTGGTGAGCACAGGCAGCTTTTCCAGCACATTCAGTGCCCAACAGGCAGCACAAAGAGGAATCTGGAGGAAGACACACCAACCAGGCTTGCTGAGCTAGTCCTGCTTCCAGCTCTTCCCTAACGCTAAGAGTAAGAAGGGTACTCACCTAACTCAAACAACACATCTGCTTTGGGAACGCTGCTGAGCTCCAAAAACTCCTTGATCTTCTTTAGGCGCCTGGAAAACGGTAAATCCTCGAATCCCAGCCTGCAAGCAGAGGGGGAAGGGGGCAGAACGTGAAGAGCCACAACAAGCCACCCCAGCAGAGCCGGTGCTTCCCCACAGCTACTCACGCCCGGGCGTCGCTGAGAGACTTGTCATCCGCCTCCACGTGCTCCATGTGGCTGATGAGCTGCTCCAGGAAGGTTTCCCTGCTGAGCCCCTCCTGCAGCGCCAGGTGCACGGCCAGGGCCTGCAGGATGGCCCCGTTGTAGCCCAGGGAGTTGGCGTGGGTCAGCTCCGCGCTCAGCTTCGCAAACTGCCAAGGAAAGCCCGGCGTCAGCAGAGCTTCCTGGGGAGCTGCCCCGGCACCAGGGACACCCTGGGGAGCCCAGAACGCTCCAGTACCTTCTTGACATCCTGGGTGTCGGCGTAGACGAGGGGGATGCCGGCCACTCTCATGGCCCCGCCGTTCCCGTAGGAGCCCTTCCCGTTGAACTGGGCCCTCGCGGGCTCGAACACGTCGCTGCACTTGGGGCTCAGCAGCTTCTTGAAGACGTTGACCACGGCCATCCCATAACCCCTGTTGGGCTCCTTCTTGTACTCCTCCGCAAACCTGGCGTGGGCAGGGCAAACACACGGGGGGCTGGCCTGTTACTGCTGTTTGTGACGGGGTGAAGCCTCTTGCTAAACTGAATTCATAGCGCACGTGTGAATCAGTGACAGTCAGGGCTCAGGGGTTCAGTTCTGCAAGGAAACAATTCCTGAAGACCGGTGTCAAAGGAGGAAAGGGTGTAAAAACACCACCTTCCACAACCCACTTGCTTCCCTCTCGCCTTTGCCTCGAAATAGAAGCAAACTGGAAACATTTCCGTGGGTCACAACCACAAGGAAACTCTTTTGTTCAAGTTCAATGGAAGAGTTTTCTAAACAAAGAAACGCTCTCCCTTAAGTGGAACCAAATGCTCCCAGGGCTGGGGATTCCAGAGGGAAATGGATCATAAACAAAGCCAAGCTGAGCTCACTCCTACTCCCTCACTAAACTAAGGGCAGCACAAACACAAATAGCAACAAATAAACATGAAATTAAGTGTTTCTGAACTCTCCAGGCATTCTGCTCCCCAAAGGTGAACACGCACAGGGCTGACATGTCCGGGCAGACCCTGACCCCACGCTGCAGCTGCTGCGGGTCCAAAGCGGGGCCACGCACACACCAAATTACAGGATTAACCACCACTTTCCTGATTTTTTTTTTCCCCCTCCACAAATTACCAGTGACTCCACAGACACCCGCAGTGATGGTTTCACCCTCAGGAGGCTCCGTCCTCACCTCTTGGCCATGTCAACCTCGTCGAACTCCCCCCTGGCCAGCAGGGACTGCACCACCGACCTGCTCATGGCCGTGTCGTCCGTGTAGGGCAGCGACTCTGCGACAGGAGGGACAGGGTGACACGCCCAGCCAGGGACAAACTGCTCCTGCCCTCTGCCAGCACCTCCCTGATCCCCGACGCCTGACTGGCACAGGCTGCCCAGAGCAGCTGTGGCTGCCCCATCCCTGGAAGTGTCCAAGGCCAGCTTGAAGCAACCTGGGCTAGTGGAAGGTGTCCCTGCCCACGGCAGGGGGTGGAACGAGATGTTTTTTAGCTCTTTTCCAACCAAAACCATTCTGGGATTTAAGCCACTCTGAGCGTGGCCCCCAGCCAGACAGCTGCACCCACAGCTAAAACCAGACAGGATGTACTCCACGGTTAAGAGGATCCAGGAGAAAGTGTTTGATATCCAGAGGCACACGAGAGTCAGGTCAACACAGAACCACAGTATCCCAGACTGGGGGATTCTATGGGGGGGAAGAGGTGAACAGCACCCCAAAACCCAATCCTGGGGGTGCTAAGGGGATACACACAGGCCCAAAAACCCCACTTCTGGGGGTCCTGAGGGGCCACAAACCCCAGTGCTGGAAGTGCCGAGGAGGGAGGGGACACACGCACCCCAAAACGCGATCCTGGGGTGGGGG
>VZRE01010852.1:127434-165650 GCA_013396775.1 Cephalopterus ornatus
CCCCAAGCTAAGCCAGCTCCAGCTGACTGTTCCTCGGGAGGTTCCTGGTCCGGTTGACGGCGTCAACCTCTGGATCAAATTTCTCCACGGGGATCACGAGTTTCCTCCGGGTGTCCATGCACTTGTTGTCCAGCTGCAGGGAGTTGGTTTTGTAGCCAATGTCGGTCTGGATGCGGTGAAGCTGTCTGTAAAGAGCGTCCAAGGCATTCCTGGGAACGAGGGGGAAGGGAGAGGAGTTGGGAAATTAAACACTGCGTTGCTCCCCAGGGAAGTGGTTATAGCCCCAAACCTGCCAGAGCTCAAGGTGTGTTTGGACAACGCTCTCAGGGACACGGTGGGATTTTGGGGTGTCTGTGCAGAGCCAAGAGTTGCACTCGATGATTCTTGGGGGTCCCTTCCAAGTCAGGATATTCCATGATTCTAAACTGGACGGGAAACACCCAACTTCCCACCTTCTTCACAGGGCATTTGGCCCTGTGCCAACAGCGAACTCATCAGATACTCCTTGGTGAGAGACACTCCTTGTGTGACCCCTCACCCTGGCAGCTGCCAGCCCACAGCAGCATTTCTCTTGCTTCCCCTTCACCCTCCTTTTTGCCCCTTTTTGGAACCGCCTGTGCCTCGATGAAGTCCGAGTGGAGCAGGGGCCGTGGGAGTTCCTGCTCCCGTCCCACCGCACCGCCCGCTCGTGCTGCAGCCCGTGCCCAGCGAGCCCAGCCCGTGGGAGCAGGACACTCACTGTGACTCGGTCCGCTTCTGCTGGAGCGCTCGGATCGCCGCCTCCAGGTCCTGCACCTCCCCTGTCAGCCCGAACTGTGCCTGCGGGGGGGAGGAGGGGACCAGGGCTGGTTTGACAAAGGCCACACTTCTCCCAGTGCCCCTCCACCCCAGCTGTGACATTGTTTCCGTGCTTTGCTCTGTCACTGTAGGATCCATTGCTCAGCCCCTACTAAAGTCATCCAGGTTTTCCAGAGCCCCCCGTCCCGCACAGGGGCTGTGCCAGGGGAGGTACCTGGTCCCGGCAGAGCTCCACGTGGGGCCGGTACGTGCGGGTCTCCAGGCGGGTGTGAGCCACTTTCAGATCCAGCGTTCTCTTCCGGAGATCTTCCTCCAGCTGCCGGATGTCCTCCTCCATCTCCGCAATTTCCTCCAAGGTCTGAGGAGATAAAGACGTGTGGTGAGGGACAGCCCAGGAGACAGGCTGGGACACAGCCCCCATGGCTCCAGGGATTTCACTGTGCCGGGGCTGGATTTCTGAGGGTTTCTGTGAACTGAACCCTCTGCTTCCACAAGGACCAGGATGGTGCTGCTGGGGGGTGAGACCAACGGGGAAACAAAAAGGCCCCAGAACAGCCCCTGTGCAAGCTGCCAGGATCATACATGTGCCACTGAACAGCAAACACATGGAAACCACGCTCAGGCCAAGCTGCTTTCCATGTAACCAACAGCCTTTGGGATTCCATTCCCAGCCAGGGTTGTGGCGGATGACCAAAGAAACAACACTTACGTTCTTCTCCTGCCATCTCAGTTCACTAAGGGCTCCTTCCATGTCTCTAATCCTCTTCCTCAGGGCAAACTCCGTAGCTATGCGCTGAGCCTCCAGCTCATTGTTTGTCTGAGGAGGGAACAGGCTCCAGTCACACGTGGCTACAAGGTGCCTGTGCCTCCCCGCTGTGCCTGGGAGGCTGGGGCAAGCCCAGGAGCAAAACCAACTGGGTTTGGCCGCTGCCACAGGCGTGCAGGTCACACTCCCCTGGTAGCCAGACGGCAGGGATCGGTGGACAGGTACGTGCCCTCCAGCTTGCTGACACTGCTGCAAGCTCCACAGCACAGCCAAGCTCCTCTCTTATACCAGGAGAGCATCTGCTCCCAGACAGACCCAGAGACATGCCTGCCACTCTCCCACACTGGATCCAGAACAGCACCATGGATCCACAGCCGAGGGGACATTACCTGGGCAATGGTGAGCATGATGGCTCCTCGGAGCTCAATCGAGGCTTTCATTTCTGCATCAGCACGATCCTTGTTGCACTGGCTGTTCAGTTCCCACTCGCGAAGTGCAGTTGTTCTGTCAACAAATCAGTTAAGAAAATAAATTGAGTGTTTGCAAGACAGCTCAAAGGAACCACCTGCTGCAGGCCAGGACGGCTTTGTGCAGCACAAAACAATTCCAGAAATCTGGAGGTCACATCCTGCCTCATCTCCTCAGAGACTGAACCCCACTGAGCCCAACAGCTGCTCCACCAGGGACACATCCAAGCCATGGAAGGGAATGCCAAGTGAATATGTGCAGCAGCTCCCCCGTGAGCTGTGCCAGAGGTGACACTGCACCGAGCGTCACCTACAGCCAGGCAGGAGACCCAGCAGCTGGTCTGGGTTTGTGGTGACAAATCAGACAGGTCCCAAAAGTCTGTGGATTCACCATTCCACAGCAAATCCAGAGCCAAATCCTATTCTGAGCTCTCTCCAAAACTGTACCCATCAAGCCAGGATACAGCACAGAAGGAAAAAGCATCTCATGGCTCTTCCAGGCACCAGCTCGGATCTGGCCACACAAGGGCAGGTTCTTTCCTTACCCGTCTGGGATCCGCGTTGGGTTGACCTTGAAGGAGATGTTGCCGGAGGTGACGTTGAAGGACAAGCACTGCCGATCCAGCTCCAACGCCTCCACCTTGTGCCGGTGGTCACAGTTCAGCTGCTGCCGAGCTTCCTTCAGGAGGCTGCGGAGAGCCGGGCTGGAGTCAGTGGGAGCAGGCCAAGGGGAGCAGCAGCTCACGATTCCTGAAGCTTCATCACCACGCCAGCCATCTCTGAAATGAGGGATGACCTCCCACCCCACCGGGAACTGGGCCCGCCCTCCCAGCACTGCCTGCCGGGCTGTCCCGGGCTCTGCGCTGGCATCACCCTGGAAAACGGAGCTGCAAAGGATTCCCATGGAGGATTAGGGCCTGGGAGCTTTAACACCTCCCAGCTGCTGATTCCTGAACCAAGGCAGGTGGCACAAGAGATCTGCCTGGGCCAAAATTTCCCGAGGGTGCTTGTGAAGTCTCCCTTGACACACTCTCCCTTGCCAATCCCCAGACCTTGACAACAACCATCCAAGGCTCCTGCGTGGTTCCCTGCCTGCCCATCTCAGCGGGGCATTAGAGGCACGTTAAATATCTGGGGCCAAGCAAGGAGGGCAGAGTTTGGCCAAAAGCTGTCATTCCTCACCAGAGCTGTTTGAAGGCTTCGTCCACTCGCTGCTGCAGCTCCTTCTTGGTCTTCTCGATCACCTTCACCTCCCTGTGCAGCTCCTCCTCCACAGGGTCCCTCACCACGTCGATGTCGCGGCGGCTCTCGCGGAACATCAGGCACTCGATGGCAACATCCAAACACAAGTTCTTTGCCTGGAGGGCATCTTCTGCTGCCTCCTTCACCTGGAAGAAGCAGTCAGCCAGGTGTGTGTGGGAGGAAGAAAGGAAGGGAAACTCACCAATACACCTGCCACGGCCATTGGGAATCACGTCTTGCTGGGGACGACTCCAGGAGCAGCAGGTTTAGAACTCATAGAAATCAGAGATGTTCCACTGCTATTCTCTAGTTAAAACCAAACATTTTTGAGGGATGGTGTTAAGATATTTCTCATTTTCCTTCAGAGCTCTAAAAAAAGCCCAAACAACAGAAAAACCACCCAGAAACCCAAACAGGAGCAGTGCACAGCTCCATAACATGGCTTGGCTCAGCCAAGAACACACAGCGCTTTGTCTTCCAGGAAGTCATTCCATCAGCTATGGATCCCAGTATAAAATATACGTGTATATATATATATATAAATATATCTAGTGAGAAGGCCTCCTTGAAATCCAGATGGGCTTGCCCGTTGCACAAGACAAGCCTCAATTATTTTACATCCCATGTCGAGAGTGTAAGTTGATTTCCAGCCATCTGTTTTCCCAACATACTTTGGTTAAGGCATCGATTTCCAAGTCTATGTCTGTGAGGCATTTGGCCAGGACCTCTCTCCATCTGTCCACGCTGGTAATGCGATCCTTCAGGCGGGTTCGGGTGTCACACTCATCCCATCTCGCCTGGAATTAGAGAGAAATGCCATTACATAATTGCATTTATGAATCTTGCTGAAGCCTCGCCTTGTTTTTGGGAATGACTGACCCTACACAGGAGCACAACACGTCGCCATTTGGTCTAACAGCCATTTACACAAATGGAGAGCACAGAGAACAACACAGGTTGCAACAGACATGAGAATCCCACCCGAGGATTTCCTGACAGTACAGACACATCACTGCAGGCAGATTTACAGCATGTAAATGCACATATTTAGCAGTTTCTGTACGGGACCATACACCCAAATCTACTCTCCCACGCTCTTGAGCCCACTATCCTGACAAACCTGGTTGCCGGTGTCGTTGCGGAGAGCTCGTGCTTCCTGCCGGATTTGGTGGGAAGTAGAACGCTGGTGTTCGGCATCGGCCGAGATGCGGTGGGCGTTGTTCTGCCAGTCCGGCAGGGTGAACCGCTGGCCAGGCTTTACGCTCAGCGAGGCCATCTCGCTCAGCAGGTGACTGCAAGGGAGTGGAAGATTTATCTGTTTATTCATGGAAGTACACCCGAAATGGAGTTGCAGCCACAAACTGCAGAGCTCTTCAAGAGAAAAGCAGCAGCAGACGGTAACCTGGCACCTGGCCTAGCACAGACACACGTCCTCACGACAGGGAGGCGATCGGTGCTGTTCCTCTGCCCCGGGTCAGAGGGAAAGCCCTGTGCACCGGTCCCTCCCTGGGGACAAGGAGCTGCTCACAGCGCCCGCTCCCACACGGGGTTCACTGAGCTTGGACAAAATGGCTGATGATGATGGGACTGATTCCGCCGTGCTACAGCTGCAGGCTGAGCCCAGGGCTGTGTTCCCGGGGCACTCCAAGGCTTTGCAGGAACAGCAGAGTTTGCAGCCATCTCCCTTGTTCCCCGGCACATCCAGCACAGGGACTGCAGAGCCCGCTCCACAGACCCAGAGCGGGTCCCGAGCGAGCTGCAGGTGCCCGGCCCCACGGTCAGGGGCAGTTCTGGGGCGGGGTCCCCGCCTGTGGGATAACCCCTGTCTGCCGCAGCCCCTCGGGCACGGCCACCGACCCCACAGGCTGACGGGGAGGCGCAGACCGGGCATTCCCGAAGGGAGGGAAGCCCGGAGGAAGGGCACAAGGGGCCGCGGGGCACAGGGGGCTGTGAGGGCACTCGGCACCTCCGAGCCTCTCACTCGGAGCCGACCCTGCTCTGCTCCCCACCTCAGGACCGGTCCCTATCCCTTCTCTCCCCTCACAGTCCCGACGCCCTCTCTCNCCCTATCCCTTCTCCCCCCTCACAGTCCCGACGCCCTCTCTCCCCCCTCAGGAGCGGTCCCGGCCCCGCTCTCTCCCCCCTCAGAGTCGGTCCCGGCCCCGCTCTCTCTCCCCTCAGGGTCGGTCCCGGCCCCGCTCTCTCTCCCCTCAGGAGCGGTCCCGGCCCCGCTCTCTCGCCCCTCAGAGTCGGTCCCGGCCCCGCTCTCTCCCCCCTCAGAGTCGGTCCCGGCCCCGCTCTCTCCCCCCTCAGGAGCGGTCTTGGCCGTGCTCCCCTCACGCAGCCCGGGCTGGTGCCGATGCCGCGCTCTCCCCCGCCCAGGACCGACCCTGGCGCCGCTGTCCCTCCTCACCGTTCCCGGCCGATCCCCGGTCTCCCCTCGCCGTTCCCGGCTCTCCCCAGGCTCGCGCGGGGCCGTTGCCGGGCGGTCCCGGGCAGCGGCGGGTGCAGCACCGGCGGCGGGGCGGGTGTCGGGGACAGGGACACTGCAAACCGCAGCCAAGCGGCACCCAAGGCCGCTAATGACAATGACAATACTTCAAAAAATCCCAACAAAATGACCCATAGAGCAGGAGGGAGTGCCCAGACCCAGAGCCCCTTCCCCATTGCCCTTCCCAGGGCTCCTGCACCTGGTCATAGGATTTAAACCACAACCTGAGCACTTCAGGCTCGGCCCCGTTTGAGGTTTCGTGTTTGTTCGGTTTTTTTTTTTAACTAAACGGCATTAAAATAAAATCAAACAGAAAAGACCAGAAGTGGTTTTCTGACGTGGAGCCTGGAGCTCCCCACAGATCCCAGCACCCAGCCCAACCCCTCCACCTCCATCCGCTCCGGGCTTTGGGAGTTAATTAAAATGATGCAAGTAGAAATACGGAAGTATCACACATGCATTTCAAAAAAAATTTATTTTTCAAATGAATACGGTTCGTTTACAATACACTCAAGTTGATGGTATCTATAGCCAGCAGAGATCGATGACTGCTGTGTCCTATACACAGTCGTACAGAGGTTACAGATGCCTACGAGAGGGAAGGAACAGTAAAAGGAGTCGACATTTTACTGTGCTGGAAAGAAAGCAACTCTTGCAACAGGTAGAAAATTTTGGCAAGAACAATTTGTCCGGAAAAGGGAGAAGGGGCAGAGGACACGGCTTCTGCTTAGCAAGTACATCTCAAACACCAACACGTTCCCTCCCACCCCGCACGGCTGCAGCCCACGCCCGCGGTACAAAGAGGCACACATGGTCAAGATGGTTAAGTAAAAATAAAGGCTTTTACCAGTTTGTTTGCCACCCATCTACAATCTACTTGTGCAATGTCTCAAGTCACAGCTCTGCTTCACTCTTGAAAACAATTCCCTTTTGCTTCGAAAGCCCCCCGGGGACCTTCACGGTGGGAACACATTCACGCTCCTGCCGAAGCAACGGGACACCGAAACAGGGGAGCAGTTACCAGCATATGAGAGAGAGCAGACACATGGGAGGGGATCGATCCACGAGGCTGGTTTATTAGAGTTTTATTCAGAAAAGGAATCCCAAACAGCATGATTTTTCTTTTTTTTTTTTTTTTTTTTTTTTAACAATTTAAACACGTGATCTCAAATACGCAAGATTCCTATGCACGACATTGCTTCCAGCAGCCTCCAAAACTAACCCAGCTCACTGGCCAACGATGGGTATGGCACACACGATGCCACCTGAGCCACCTTCTCCTGAAGATCCTTTTAAGATTGGCTCCCACCGAATGCTACTGATTACTGCGAAAGCTTTAAAGGACAAGGTCCTTGTCCATGATCAGACACCTCCAGCCAGGTAAACAGCCCAGTTTTTCCCCAACAAGCACCATTTATCCACCACGAGGCTACACCAGGGGAAGCTGAACTGCTTGCACCAGGGGAAGGGACAAGAACAACAGACAGGAGGGTCTGTACCCTGTGAGCCCAAAGTGTCACCGTATCCATGGAATGCTGATCCGCACACCAGTGCCTGTAAACCCAACATTTCCAACCCAAAACTCGCTCTGCCAGCTCCACTGCTGTGCTGCAGCTCCCTTTTCACACCTGCCCGCAAACAGACACCGAACGCAACGAGCTAGAAGCAGGTTTTTCTACAGGAAAACAACACGAAGTTGTCTCAAGGTGAGATTCAACACTGAAAACTACAAAAATCAGAAGATTTTGCTGCAAAACAGAAGTCAAAGAAAACTAAACACTACAGCCACAGGAGGAGAGTGATGTACAAAACTGAGTACCCAGGAGAAGCCAGTCTTCACTGCAAAGTTGCTTCCTCTCACCGAGTTTTGTCGGTGTTCAATTCTCCTCACTACCTGAAGAGCACTACTCCCCTTTGCTGGCACTCCATCAGGTTCCAAAACTTCCAAAAGTTCTTTAAAATTCTCCACTGCTCCAGTGGGCATCACTTTGCTATTAGGTCTGAGTGGACACTAACATGGATTCTTCTATGAAAGAAACTAGTTTTGAAGGTATTTAAGAGATCTGCAAGTGTAAGCATAATGAAACTTTATTAGTAACTATTTTAAAAGCTAATTTTTGCACACCTGTACTTAAATGGGTTGTGGACCTATGACTTATGGGCCAGCATAGCCCTAAACTCAACACAGTCATGTATTTGTGTTGCTAGATAGTGTTACAGTGTTAATTTTTCAACTGCCAAATGCATTTGAAAGACCTGTATACTTCTCAGCAATGAAAAAAAGCCCCTTGATTTAAATAAACCTGCCTTCTGACTGTCTGTTTTACAAGAAATAGATTATTTTAAAAGAAAGCAACACGTCAAACATCATGGGATCGACCCCAAGGGCCTTGGGCCTCGGCAGAGCTGCGGTGGGAGGGAAGGGAAGAGCCCCAGGTCAGACAGGGAACTCGCTCCCGAGCCAGCTGGTACTGGAGCTCCTGGCTGGACAACCCACCAGTATCTCAAAACTGCATCAAGTAGAACCCGTTGGAAAAACTCTTCCATTTTGGTCTGAAAATCCACTTTTTGTAGCAGCTTTAAGCCCAAACTGGCATCTAAGGACACAGGTGTCTAATTCTGCACAGCACACTGTCTCCAACAGGTACCCGGTGTCAGAGGATGAGGGGTTGCTCCTCCCCTCACACACACTTGTCTCTCTTTCCACACCCAAGCGACCACACGATTCTGTTCCCTGACACCGCCACCTCCAGCTTCTTGAGGAATTATCTGTGATGTTTAACCCTCACCTCCACATTCCCACTGAATCAGAGCTCTGCACTGCTCCCAGACATTCACTGGACAACATTCCCCACGTCCCTGAGAGGGGAGAAGCAATGGAGTGTATGGAAAGCTGCAGGAGCACAGTAAAGAGTGAGGACATCACTGGACAGGCAACATTCAAATAAAGGCAGAATTAATGATTCTCATTAGATAAACACATCACGGTTAAATTTTATCTTAAAAAATTGCAAGTCTACCAGGAAGTAGGTTTATTTGATGACATTGTTCTTCAGAAACCACTTACTTTAAAAGCTTCTCCTCTCTGGGTAGTTCTAATTCACAAACAATTCAGGGCTCACTTTGATTAAATAATTCAAACACAAAACCAACTCCATTCTGACCAAGTACTTCTAGCTTTAAAAACAGTTCCAGAAAAACACTAACCATCCTACCAATGCAAACACAGGTTTTTCTAGCTCTGTTCCTGGTCAGAAAAAAGGCACATGCTTGCTCTCAGTGAGTTCAAGTCCAACACAAACAGTTCAGGACCACCAAGCTCATGGCTGATGTCCCCATCAATGTCCCTGAAGGGCTCGAGCTGACCACAGCTCACCTGACATCCTCCCAACCTCCTACCCAGTCCTTTATTCCTACAGGCTTTTGTCACCATCTCACCCCCACCACCCTCACATCCAGAGCTGGCCTGTGTTCCACACAGCCACAGCATCCCCAACACATGGCTAATTCCACACAGGCAGGGGAGGGAGAGCGACCCTGGGCAGGGAACGGGGAGGTAGACAAGAGCTGAGGAGGAGCAGAGCAACTGTGGTGCTACAGCAAAATTACCTCTACACCTGCCTGCTGCTGTTCCCGGGGGCCAGACACACCTCAGGGCAGCCAGGAGGCTATCAGGGCTTCTGTGCTGGATGGAGGGCTCAGATATTGCTCAGAAGCCCCTCGGGCCCATTGGTTCAGGTAGCACCGATCTACTGGAACCTGCACCTGGTTTGATCCAAGTAAAGGAGTTTCAAGGTTTGGATAAACCACAGTTTGATTTCAGGGTGCAGCTGTTCCAGGCACTGCCACCTGCTCACAGCACAGTCCTGGAGGAGAACAGGCACTGTTAAAACACACAGGAAAATGCTTTTCTCCTCATGTGATCACAGGATCAGAAAATAGTCTGGGTTGGAAAGGACCTTTTAAATGTTATTCAGCTCCAACCCAGGGACATCTTCCACTATCCCAGGTTGCTCCAAGCCCCGTCCAACCTGGCCTTGGACACTTCCAGGGATGGGGCAGCCACAGCTTCTCTGGGCAACCTGTGCCAGGGCCTCCCCACCCTCATGATAAAAAGCATCTTAGATATAATCAGAACTGACCCTCCTTCAGTTTAAAACCATCACCCCTTGTCCTGTGGCAACAGGCCCTGCTAAAAGTTCGCCCCCATTGTTATCAAAGGCCCCTTTAAGTACTGAAAGGTACTGAAGGAAAACATCAGCTGTCAAGTTTTGCTTTTCTTCTTTACTACAGGAAGCAAAGAAGGCTCTGCTGCCTCTTCATCAGCTTCAACATTCCATTTAGATTCTCCCACTTGATGATTTTTAAAGCAGTCTGAACAACTTCTACTGGGCTCTGTTACTGTGAATCTGTTCTTGCTGCCTCTTTCCAAAACTTTTCTTCCTCTTGCAGAGCTGCCCCAGCAGCTGCAGTATCTCAATGTCCCACAGGTTCTCCATCTCCCTGACAAGGCCTGTCCGCCCACAGCTGCTCCTTGGGGTGTTTTGATTTGCTGTTTGGTTGGGTTTTTTTAAATTTGAAGTATTTTAAAAGTGTCTCTTCTCAGTGGTTTATTAGCTCCTATTTAATTTGGATACTTTACATCATCATGCACCCTCATATGACTGAAACAGAAACGTTTCTGCTGGAATTAAACCTCATGTGCGGCAGCTCATTGACACCAAGGCAAGAGATTTATGTCCAACAGAAACCTGCTTTGCCCGGTGCAAGTTCCTTTCTTTTGACAGAAAGAAAAGGCAGCAACTTCCTTCTAAACCTCAATAGCTCCAGTATTAGCTAAATGTAAAGAGAAACGAACCGGTTCACAGGCGAGGGAGGAGATGGAGAATATTGCTGCAAACAAGCTCATGGTGCAAGATTTTTGGCCCTTTTTAGTCTAAAAGATAATAACAGCTACTACTAAAAAGGACAGGAGACACAGTTTTGGCTCAGAACTTAGACTGAAAAATGCTTTCTAAACCCTACTCTAGTAACACTAAGAAATTGGGAATATAAAACAATTGAACATCATGGCAAGCTTAAATACCAACACAGTGGCATTGGGCACTGTAATAAGACAAGAAAGTTGGTAACAAACTACAAGAGACATTGGTTCATGTCTCGAAGTCGAATCAGAAGAAATTACAGAGCAAAAGGAGTCAACTCGTGTCTGGGGAGCGGAGCAGGGGCTGCGCCGACGGTCACGGGGCAGCGTCCCCTCAACGAGGAGGTGGGAGCACTCAGCAAGGGCACTGCCCCACGCTGGCACTCGGGACCCTACGTACTTCACTGATGATGTCCAGAAGCTCTGCTTGCTCCCAGAAAAAGTCTGGACATGTACGCACTCCTGCAAAGATACCACCTGGAATCACTCAGCGAGTTCTGCGCTTAAGCTCCTGATATTCAAACCTACCCTGACTGATGTCAAGTTATTCCACATCTTAAATGCCCAACATTATAAACAGTAATAAAATGCACAAAATCATTTTAGTTGTAAAGAAACAAGGTACCAATGAAGCCTCTGTCTGTGGTGAGCAGGTTTATTGGCTCCTCTCAAGCACGACTGGTTAAGCTGAATTCGGAGAAGAAAACCAAAACATTCAGAAACTTCTCCCGCCTAAAAATAAAGTGTTAAAAGCAACACACAGAGCAGAGACACAGACCTATGAGCTGCACACAGACCACCAATAAATATACAGAAATATCACAAGAAAGGACGAGGCTCATCATAAAAGAAAAGTCCCATAACTGCTACTCAGACCAAAGGAAAGGGAAGTGTGTGTTTTTTGCAGGCATGTGCAAGCACATTACAGTGTCATCAAAGCACAACTTTGCTATTATTATTACTTTATGCAGCATTACAAGGTTACTGAGGTGCAGTGTTTAATAGTCTAGTCTACAGCTTTTCCTGACTGGAGGAACGCTCACCAAACTCACCACGAACCCACCCCCTCCATGGGATCACCCACCCCCAGCCCGCTCCCATCCAGAACACCCACCTCCCAGCCGGGAATCAGAAGGACCCACTGATCCTTGACATCCCTCCTGGACACACAAAAGCCATGTGAGGACCCACCACCTCCTAAGCCATCCTTAGACATCCTCCTAAGACACCTTTCAGTTTGCCTCAATCTTTGGGATGTCTCCACCCCTAAGAGATGACATCCTCCAGTAGCTATGGATTCCTTTGGACACCAACTACGTCCCCAGAGCTTCTCCCACACCCCAAACCCCCAACCCCCTCAATATGACGAGGCAAATCGCACTGACCAAACCCAGCCCAACCCCAGCCTACCAGCTGAATTTGGTGATCGCTCCTCAATGCCTCTCCCTCCAAAGTAAAACACCTTCCTGGTTATTCTTGGTCCTGACTCAGAGAAGCTGATGCTTGAAAGTACCTAAAAGATACCATCAAACACTTGGCATTTTTCAATAATTTATCTTAAATTTGCAGCCACGTACAACTGGAAAATAAAAATCTACAGCACCATCTTCTAAAAAGGCACTTTCTGAGGACTGTCTTGCTTACAAAAAAAAAAAAAATAAATAAAAGTCACTCCAAGTTTTAAACAGTGGAACTGCTTTGTTCAAAAAGGACCCTACAGTAACGACCCATGGCAGGCGAGGGGGTACCTCAGACACGATTTGAAAGGCCAGGGCACATGGGATGGGAAGACAGATGGAGTCTCCCCAACACCCTCATTTCTGCCAAACTGACGCTTTGGTATTTTCCCTCGCGAGCCTCTCCCTTACAATTCCTTCCCCTCCACATGCACCTTTGCCTACTCCGGGACAACAGTTCGGGGTTTAGTGTCACACAGATCAGGATTCTTAAGACTCTGCTCGGTAGGTAAAATGTAGGATCCTGTATCCATCTCGCTCACACCTCAACTACAGAAAGTACAAAATCTTCTACCAGCAGAAAGCATCGACGAGCTCAAACTCTAACCATGATATTGTATAAAAACCAGGAGTGAATTGGCTAAGTGAAGTTTGATTTCGACACGTGCCAAAATAAAAACGATATTCTGACACCCAGCATCAACCTAAAGTACCATCTTTGGGTAGAAAAAGACAGGAATCTTTCCCTTTGATTTTTTCAATAGATCCAGCCAACCTGCCAGTAGCAGCCACAGAACCCCCCGCCACTGAAAGGGGCAGAGCATCAGCCTGGCCTGACCAGGGACCACGATGGCCATTTAGAAACAACCACTTTTGAAAACTGAATTTACAGGTCCGACGTACGTAATCTGAGCTTCTGATTTCTTGGATATAAAAGTGCTTCGAGAAAGGTTCTAAACCCTCAGCTCAAAAGCCAGGGAAAATATCAGAACAGGACAAGATATGAAGGAAGTGTAGAAAAACAAAAGGCCTCAAGCTCAAGTTTGGAATTTCACCAGAGTGAACTTTAAGACTAGTAGAAAACCAGTATTTGTAGCTGGAGTTTGTACAGCAGATGTCTATCTGGTATTTCATGTTGAGCATTTTGTAGGACAAGAATTCATACATGAATAAGTGAAAATCATTTAGGACCAAGAGCATCTTGAAATAATTTGACTGACAGCTTCCAGAAACTCATTTAACTCCTGAAAACCATTTCTGTGGCCAAACAAACTTCCCGAAGGATGCCGGAATGAACCCTCTAAAAATAACTTTTGGACACGTGTACCCAGATGACACATTGAACAGTGACACAGCGATCCTGAGTCAAATGGCCACGGCTGAAACCCCTACCAAGGAGGAAAGGCGACTTTAGGGAGTCACTCGTTCTGTCTGCAGATGTCACAAGTTTAACGCCTCGACCACAAAACGTTCCAGGATTCCCCCCAACTCTGGATCTACCTGTGGCCAGATGGCAGGTTTCGGCACAGCCAGCACCAGGTGAGGAGGGGCACTGACAGCAGCCCAGATCCATCCCCAGGGGAGGAGGGGCACTGACAGCAGCCCAGATCCATCCCCGGGTGAGGAGGGGCACTGACAGCAGCCCAGATCCATCCCCGGGTGAGGAGGGGCACTGACAGCAGCCCAGGGTCCACCCCATGGCCAGCACCGTTCCAGCAATACCCTACAGCCACCCCTGGCCCAGCCCTGGGGCTGCTCCCACCACGGGAGCACTTAGTGGCACTTGCTTAAGTACGAGTGAGGTCTCAGTGTCTGAGGAGATGGGAACTGCTTTTCCCAACAGGCATAAACCCGGTGTCTGCAAAGCAAGAAGAATCATCAGCCTGTGCCCACGCCCCTCTCCGGACTCTCCACAGCCAGCTCCTGCCAGGAGAGGGGGGGATCTGCTGTGCCACTCAAGATTTCCTCAAACGGCACATAAAATTTGAGAGTTTTTTTTTTTTTCTTTTTAAAGGAGAGCAGGTACAAAAATAAAAGAAATCCATATACTCTGAAAATATACTGGAAACTGCCACCACAGATGAGGTACCATTTATCCCAACCCCCCATCCCCAAACTGCAAACATCAAAATATATATGTTTTTAAACAAAAGAAGAATATCTGGCTATTTAATCTCAGTTAAAATGACAGCACCCTTTGTTACACTTGATATTTCACACCATTAATTCTCTTTTGAAAAAAAACCAAGATATCTAACTAACCTTGATTCCTTGCTTTTCTCCTCATTCCTTAGTGCAGTAATTGTCCATCTCCATTTAAATAAATATAGCAGCTACAGCATCATAAATGTGTGGCCCTCACAACGTCAGTAACTTGATATCGTAATACAAAGAAGTATCGGCACTTGACGTAGATATTTGCAAAACCAAGAAGAGAGATTAAAACTTCCAAATACTCTTCACATGAAAACCAGGTACAATGTTACCTTGACAACTGAAGTCACTTTGCCAGTGAAGGTTCTTTAGTTTTTGGTGAAAGTAGCGAGCAAAAAAGCTTCTCAAATCCGCGTTGCAGAGCGTGGGTGGGATGAGAAGCATCCAGCAGCTTTGAAAGGAGAGTCAAAAGGCTTTGTAAAAAGGAATTTTCATCTAAATGCCAGAACTCCACAAGAACTCTTTGTAAAACAGAGAATTTAAAAAAAAAAGAAAATTATTCCTAAAACAAATTTCTGTAAAAAGCCTAAGCTGAACCTTTTACAAACGGCACTGGTAGGGAGCTTTAGGAGAAAACTGTCAGGTCACAGACTGGGAAAAACATGTGAGAGACTTACTGAGAAACCACCTTGCTCGGAGGACTCTGTCCCACCCACCTCCCTGCACCAGGTTTGTCTGAAGGTGCTGACAGGGCACAGCCCTGGCTCCAGGGGTTCCCGATCCCTTGGGATCTGCTGAACTCCCCCAACCGCCCCACACCTCCTCTCTGAGCACCCCCAGCCACTGCCCACCCTCGGGACTGCTTTCAGTGCAATTTTAACTTTGCCAAGTTAGTCTGTTTCTGTTATTTTCCATGATTCTGGGAGATAAAATAAGTATCTACACTAACTGTTAGTAAAGCTCTTGCAGACAGCTGTGAGCAGCACTACGGACACTTCCATACAATATACAAATGCACAAAATACAGTACTTGGTTTTCTGGCAGAAAAAAGGGAGGTTCATGCCTGGTGAAGCAAAACGGGCTCAGATTTTAGGCTCAAAATACAGTATATATTGGCAAACAGTGGATTTGGTGAGAAAGAGGAGAGAAGCTACTTAGACCAACCCACTGGTTTTCATGTGAGAGCAGGTGGAGGTCAGGAGGGCTGGGATCACAGCAATGCCCATACAAACATCTGCAGTAAATATACTATGAACCAGTGCAAATAAAAACAGTCAAAAATGCAGTTCACGAGTTTACAAAGTGCAAAACTCCCCAGTCCCCTCGTTGAATAAACGCTTGTCTCTGACATCTTAAACATTGGTTTTAAAGTGGAATGAAAGAGTCCCATCGGTTTGTTTCACATTTCAGTGATTTAACATGTTAGAACTATCCCAGCCCTCTTTATTTGCGAAGTGAAATGAAGTTACCAATAACTTAATTTTAAAAGGAAAGTCATTATCAAAGAGGAAAAAAGCCTAAAAACTTTTATTAATTCCGGACATTTTACTGATGTCAAATAGGTTTAACTAAGCATGTAAAAACTGAGATCTTAATACAAAACCCTTTCCATTTAATTCAAATATGCTCCACGTTTCAAAGCCAAAAATAAGGCCAATTCCTTTGTTAAATCAAAAGACTGCAGCGACAAGTAAAGCTTGCAGAAGTCTAGAAGCATTTTTGTAATTTTTTTTTTTTGATTTAAAAAAGGAAAATTCAAGATTCCTTCTGACTATAAAACTTTCCTTTCAAAATTAAGGCTTTTACTTTGTCCTTTTAAAATCCTGGAGGTGTCCATTCTCCCACGGTCCGTGGTACAGACACTGCTTCAGTACAGCTCAATGGACACAGTTTTTCTTTAGAACGCTTATTGCACTAAAAGATAGCAAAACAAGTTGTCAGTTTCTTTTTTAAAAATAAACACGGTTACATTTCTAAAAAATAAAAAGTTGATGTTGACCATATGTTCTGTAATAATTAAATTAAAGCATTATTATTACTCTAATAAATATAAAAGAAACAAAAGGAAGCTAAACTTCAAACACACATACATATGAATCACATTAAGGTGTGAGAGGCAGCAAGTAAACTAGCAGGTTTCTTTTTTTTTTCCAAAAAGACCTTAGCTCTAAAGTTTCAGTTCTGGTGGTTACTGTACGTCATCCCAGAAAACCTGGGACACTGGATCTCACGTGAAGCTTCAAGAGATTGGACTTGCCAGATAGGAAAAAATTGAAACTTTTGGACTAGGTGAAACAGCAGCTTTAGTAAATTCCCCAGGGAGCAAGAAGAGTTGGGTCACTACTGCCTGCACATGAACCACGAGCTTCTTGGATTGCTTTTGAAAGGGAACTCTTGGAGCTGAGAACTCCAAAGCTGTGAGAAAAGACACAAAGGCAGCCGTTGGCTAAATTAGGTTCAAATTACTGGATTAGTGTGCAAAACTTCTTCCCCCCTCTCTGTTTCCTAGCTAGTGCTGCACACTCCAACACACTCGGATATGTTCACATTCGAATGCTCGATGGCAGCACTGGGAGAAGGATTCCTCAATGTGCGGGGGTTAAAAACTTAATCATTTTCTTTTTTTTTTGCACACTCCCCTCCCTCCAAACAATCACTGTGATTGTTCCTAAAAGGTGGTTTGCTTTTTGTTTTAAATTCCACAATAGATTTTAGTTTATTATTACTATTTTCTTTTTTTTTTTCGTTTTTTGCAACAATAGTTGTGCTGCCGAGCAACTTGAGGTAAAGGCAGAAGAGGGTTAAACTACGAGAAATAATAATTAAAAAAAAAAAAAAAAAAAAATGACGGCGGTGCTTCCCACGGGAGCCCGCCCCAAAAAAGCAGTTGGCTGGTTTCATATTGCATAATAGTGCTGTGTTCCTGGATGAAGTAAACAATCTTCCTCGTGTCAATTTAAGGGTGAGCCTCTCGCCCCTGCACAGCGTCAGCTCCAGCACGATGGGAGGCACAGCCCCTAAACCAACCCCCTGGAAACATACATTGTATGTGGCTTAAGTTCTCAATTCTCCTCTCGGTGAGTGTCTCCCGGGTCATTGACTTAAGCGAAGTACATCGTGCGTAAGGTGTCTTGGTGAATCTGTACAGCCTTCGCCAGGGCCTGGGGGTCGCGCCCGTTGCTCTGTCCTGACACGTGGCTCCCTTCAGCACTGCAGGGAACGAGGGAGAGACAGGCAGGGCTGTAAATTGTATTAATTTGGATCAAAAAGCTGCTTTCGCATCTCTCCCGACAGAATCACAGAATCACCGAGGTTGGAAAAGAGCTCCAAGAGTCCAACTGTGCCCGATGCCCACCTTGTCCCCAGCCCAGAGCACTGAGTGCCACGGCCAGGCCTTCCCTGGGCACCTCCAGGGCTGGGGGCTCCAAACCTCCCTGGGCAGCCCCTGCCAAGGCCTCACCACCCTTTCCAGGGAGAAGTTCCTCCTGATGTCCCACCTGAGCCTCCCCTGGCACAGCCTGAGGCCGTTCCCTCTCCTCCTGTCCCTTGTTCCCTGGGAGCAGAGCCCGACCCCCCCGGCTCTCCCCTCCTGTCAGGGAGTTGCAGAGCCACAAGGTCCCCCCTGAGCCTCCTTTTCTCCAGGCTGAGCCCCCCCAGCTCCCTCAGTTGCTCCTCACAGGACTGTCCAGACCCTTCACCAACGTTCAGCAGAGCAACACAGCACCAGGAAGAGAACTGAATACTGAGGAAAATCAACTCTTCTATTCACCCAGCAACCTCGAGGCTTTTCACAAATCCCTTCACCGTGGCTGCTCAGCCTGTTCATCTAAAAATAAGCCTGTTATAAATATATTGATGGCTGGAAGGTTATAAAATATTTCTGACGTACAGAGTTAGATAAGTGGAAGCACTTAACATTTGGTTCATTCACGACAACTCTGATCCTAAAGCAAAAAACTAAACGCGTCGCTTGATTCCCTCAGACCACGTCAGAGTCATACCAAAACACTTCAGGGAACTAAACTTGATTCTTTTAATCTGGGCGTTATTCCACAGGATCCACCAACCCACCCTGGTCTGGTGCAGAGCAGCAGCTGTCAGCAGCGATGATCCTAAGACTGGTCCCAGAGGTAACAAAAAACTAAACGCAAACCCAGGTGGGTTTTTTTTTTTTTTAAACCGCAGTCAGGTGGCCTTAGGCCTGACAGTGGAGCAAGGGTCAGTGGGGACACAAACCTGAGCACACAGGCACTTACCTGTCGTGTTCCTTGTCCACGAGGTGGTACCTGGCCCGGAATGCCACCAGCCTGGCGTAGTAGGCTGGGGCCGGGATGGACACGGAGCGGGTGCAGCGCACGTAGGTGTGGCACAGCTGGTACGTGAGGAGCTGCAGCTCATCCGCAGTGAAACAGTTGTCATCCCACAGCACCTGGTAGTGGGAGGGCCGGCTGGTTCCCTGTGAGGGGGGAACATCCATTCACTCACCCGGGACCCACACACACAAGTCACATTAAGTTCAGAAAGGCTCAGACTGCCCAGTGTGAATTCTACGGACCAGCAGCTGAGGAATAGTGTCTCACGTCAGCCCTGAACGCAGTTAAGGATGAATAAGTAACATTTACATGATGATACTGCTCTAATTATTCTTGCTTGGATGAAACCCCACCTGCCTTCTACACAACCTTCAATGATCTACACCTGCCCCCAACACGACCAAACCACGACTACACCACCTCTTACCTACCTTCAATTAAACTGTTCCTCACCAAGACACATTTCCCAGAGAAATAACTGCTGCTTTTACTTCTTTCCAATTCCTGAGCATCCTAATTTCAAGTATGACCACTAGAAACTACAGCTGAATCTTACACTGCACCTGAATTAGGTCAATGGTTGTGCTTTAGCCAGGCAACAAGTCCCTCTTTTTAAAACATGTATCTAAAGTATAAATTTACTTGAGGCCTTTTTGTGGCTTGCTGTATTAAAATATAAATTAAAACGAGCTCAAACTACATCTGGCATTTCTGCTTCAACTTATATTGACACAATTTTTTTTTCCAAATGGCCAAAAACCAGCTTGCCCAGACCTAGGGACAGACAAAAAAACCCACAGCAACGACTCAAAACTGGAAAAGAAATCATCCCCATCCAACCTACACAAAACTCATTATAACACAGTCACACTTACATGATAAAAATTAAGGAGTTAATTTTTTTCCATTTTAAGCAATATCCCGATAAAAGTAGCAAGTTTTATTTTCAGGAATAAAAAAGGTACCAAAAAAAAAAGTGACCTCTTTAAAATAAACTTTAAAAAGCATCACTTACCATCAGTGCAAGTTTAAAGGTGCAGAAGATACCACCACCGCTTAAGCAAAGAACACTTAAGTCCCAAAATACTGCAATATCACATAAAACTGAGATAAAATGACATTTCCCCCCTAAATATCTGTTTGCAAACAGGTGTTGCAAAACAGAGAAAAACAACACGTTCTAAATTCACATTTACTCACAAAGAAGCCACTGTACCTGTATTCCAGCATGGCTGCAGAGGTAAAAATCGAACTCGTAGGGGTGTGTAATGTCTGTATCCACAGTTGTCCCCGCTGGAATATTGCCGCTCCGTCCGACCTAGAGGGAAAAGGTTTGTTAAGCGCGGCCTCAGCTGCTCCTACAGCTCAACTCTGATGGAAAATACGGGTTTCTATTCACCACTGGCAAGGATCTGGCGCATGAAGTGCCTCAGAATGTGCCGCTGCAGCAGCCTTGGAGGTTTGACAAGGACACTGGATGGCTCTCCAGCACCTCAGCACTGCACCTACAGCACTCCAGAGCCTTCCACCTCAGATCCAAGAGCTGCACAGACATTTGTATTTAGAATTGTCAGCTCCAGCTTGGATCGACTGACTCAGAAGAAAGGCTCCACCATTTCATACTTTCTTCTGTGCCAGTTGCTGGGGATTGGTCCTGGTTATTCCCATGAAAGCTCCAGTGGGGATGTGTGGGGTTTTTTAACCTACTTAGGTCAATGATTTTTCAATCTGGGGCCACATTTAATCAGTCCAACGCTTCCCTGAGCGCACAGACAGCCAGATGGACAGAGAAGCCCACACTACATTTTCTCCAGCAGCATAAGAGCTTGACATGAAGCTTTCCCCCAAGGCTCCTAGGAGAGGGCAGTGATTATTACCCTTTCTGTTCTATCAGCGCAGAACAACCGCGTATGGTGTCGCTTCTGCACCACGATGTAGGTTATCCCAGGCTGGTAATCCTTCTCCAAACTGATGCAGGCTTCTCTAATGGCCAGCAGCTCGTAATACAAAACCTACAAGAACAGAAGAGTTCAGGTTTTCCTTCCATTGCATTCTACACGCACCACCTAACAAAGGGGCAACTTTGCTCGAGTAATCTTAGTGCAACTTTGCTCGAGTAATCTTAGGAAGCACCTAGAAATATGTGGTTTCCCCCAAGTTCCAGGACTTCTCCTTCCCAGACAGGAAAGAAGCAGCAACTCTTCTTACCCAACGTGATTAAGAAATTCTCGACCTCAGAGTCTCAATTACTCTGTGGTATCTTGGTGTAAATGTAAGCAACTCAAACAGCACAAAACGAGACCCGGAGTTGCTCTGGAGTAACAAAACCCTGCAGGAAACCCCCAACCGAACCAACCTGTCGGAACTGGCCCTCAGAGACCCCGTCCCTGTAGAAGATGATACGGGTGGGCTTGAACCGTGTTGACTTGTAGAACTGGATGAGCAGCTCCCTGACCATGGAGGCCAGGTCCTGGATGATCTCCTGCCGGGGCCGCTGCACCCTCACCGTGGCACAGTACCGGCTGGGATGGGCGTCCATGCTGCCTACAACCTGCGGGGACAGCGCGGGAGTGAAGGCTTCAAAGTCCAATCCCTCCAAAAAAATTAACAGCAGAAATCCCAGGGGCAGCGATTTTCAAGTAAAGGATGCTTATGTGAAACAAGAGTAACAACTGGAAACCTGGAGTAGGTACAGGTTTAATGCCTTCTGAGAAGAGGTAACAAAAATTGTCCCCGAGCACCCTGAAATGCATCTACAGAATCTGCCTTCCCCTCTGTCCCACACCTCACTAAATGCACATTCTTATAATCCAGACAGACTTTTTCCTGTGAAGTTTTCCCACTTTTTACATGGCCAAACACCTCAGTTTCCCTCGGTCACTTTAAACACAGACACGGTTTCTGTAACTGCAACCAACGGCAACTAAAATACCAAGGGGATGAAACAGAAGAGGACTGACCAAGCCTCCAACCATCACCTTCATCTCCTGGATTGTACCAACACAAAATGTAAGAAGTATCAAAAATGTTTCTGCCAAACCAGGCCTTTAGTTACATTTTTTTCCTTTAAAAAGACAAAGATGTTATTAGCTAACATCACCGAGCTGCATTATTTCTTTGAGAACACTTCTGCAGAATTATTTAACAATGCTATCTTACCTTGACTTAAAAATTAAAGAGCTAAGAAACCAGACTGAAGTATCAAACATTGTTTTTTGCTTTTAAAGACATGACTTTTAATATCACTGGGAACGTGCACAAAGAACTGGCATAAGCCCTGACAGGTATTTGCCACAGACATAGTCCATGAGTTGCATTTAGTATTCTAACATTTACCCAAGATGAAAAAAACACGTTAATGTAATAAAACTCACAGCAGCGATGGAGGGCTTCTTTCCATCTCCAGCTGGAGGGTGAGTGACATCAGCTCCCAAAAAGATCACTGGCTGCTGGAACACAGAAGGTCTTCAAAAAGAAAAAAGTGCTAAGTCACACTCGTAGCTGAGCAGCTGCCACAAGGTCGTCGCTCATGGGGGGTTGTTTCTGTCTCAGCCTTATCAGGTACCGGGGCCAAGGCTCCACAGGGGGGTCTCTGTGCACAGGAGGTGAACCTGGAACCCGCCCCAGCAGAGAGTCCAACACACACTGGGAGCACACTGCCAGAACTGGGGCAGGATTCTGGTGGGAACAGCCACAGAGCTGTTCCAGGGGGGATTCTGGTGGGGAACAGCCCCAGAGTTACACCTCAGTGGTACCTCAGCTGCTTCCAGAGGCTGCTATGCTGCAGGAGATCAAGGCAGTGCCTGGAGATCACCCAAGCCCCACTGTGGTACAGTATCAGCCCTGCAGCTGGGAGCAGTGGCACACACATTACTCTGGCTTACAGCACCTGAGCAGCAGGATGGTCTCTCAGGGCCTTTAAAATACTCTCCCATGCACCACCGCTTCACATTTCAACTTTGATACTGATCAAACCTGGCTTAAGACTGACCTCACAGGCCAACAAGCACTCAGAACCTGTGCTGGAAGGAACCGAGTTCTACCTCAAACATCACCTACTATTACCAGAAGAATGTTTCAACTTAAAAGTTGGCCACATTCAAATTTTGGGTGCTATGTAGCAAAAGTAACCGCATCCGTTAAAAGAAAGCCCAAGTCAGCCTCCAGAGTCTTACCGTTGATGAGGTACAAGGATGTTGTTGATTCCTCCTAGTTTAACATTGATCTTCAGGCACAGATTTGAGAGGGTCTGTGGAGATGTTTTAATGACGTTCTTGACCTGAACACACTGTGTGGCCATTCCCAACAACGTATCTCCCACGCGCTTCACCTCCGCTGAGAAGCAAATACGAGGAGACAACCTGAGTCCACTTGAGGTTATGGCTGCATTTTGATCTTAGGTAAGTCACAATAATTTCAGGGCACATATTCTGCAGTAACTTCTGACTTATCTGCGTGCTCAGACCTGCTTCCAGTTTATCTTCAGACACAAAACACTGGTTTTCTAACGCCTAAAGAAGGGTCCTGCATCACTTTCTGACATACGCTGGGCAGCACCATTTCTCCCAGCGATACCTGACCGAACAGGTAGAGACAGAGGTGTGCCCTTACCATACACTGGTGTCTTCCCTGGCAGGATGACAATGATCAGCTGAAGCCCCGAATAGGTGTTCTTGAGGTGTCGGAACATGGGCTCCACACTGTCTGCACCCTGGGCGTACTTGCAGAAGCAGGGCTGGCCCTGGATGGGCATCCCCGCGTCCTTGGAGATCTTGCGCAGCTGGTCTGTGAAACCCCTGCAGAGGGAGCACGTTTTTGGATTTTTGCAGTAGCAGCAGCACACGATGACCAAAGCAGAAGGGGACCAAAGAACTGTGGTAGTCAAATGATAGAAATTCCAAATAGCTTTTTAAAAAAACATTCGCTATGTGGAGGCTGTGCAGCTGTGAAACACCACAGGCCAGAACAGGGGGGAGAACCCCAAAACATTTAGACACCTTAAGTGTTTCATTCAAGATACCAAGAGGGACAGGACCAACACCCCACAGGGCTCCCAGGCACAGTGTTTTGACTATAGCCTCCAGCAAGGAAGAAAACCAGCCTGGATTCTCTCTGTAACCCCTCAGATGATTAACCCAGGTAAAGCGCTCATTAGGAACCCTATACTCGTGTTTCACTTCATTAAGAGAACAGTCCGAAGCCTGAACCACGACATGCCTTACTTCAGTATTTCTTCTCTGCATTGTCTCTGTGTTGCAAAGCAAGCTATAGCCCACATCTTGATCTCCACACCAGTGTGGAACTGCTTCCCTCTCATGTCCCACACTCCATGACTTGGGGTTGCCACAGTTCGATTCTGGGGAAACAAAAGCAACAGACACTCAAGTGGCTGAAAAAGAAGCTGCCTGTGCTATCTGCAGTTTCAGGATAACAAGAGAATTTATCATTCAAACTCTGATCCCTGTTTAGTCAAGGAGCCCAGGAAACCCCTCCTCAAAACGGAAACCAAAGGAAAAGCCAAAGCCTCACCCGTCCCCCGTACTGCAGCATCGGGGCTGGGAGCACACGCCCCGTCACATGGGCCATCTCATCCCGGACCTTGAACTGGAACTCTTGGACAAATGGATCTGCATCATAATTTGCACTTCTCACCTAGAAGAACAGATTCTCCATGTTACAGAAGTATCTGATTCATATAACAAACAACAGACTAACAGGAACACTGCAGAAGCGTTCTACAACAATTTCACTGGAAAAGGCTTGGATTTAACTGCTCAAGACAATCCCCAGTAATAACAATTACTACCATGTTATCTTGGATGACATGTTTTTTTTGTTCCCACTTGTTACTGAAGTGCTCACTTGTAGTTTGCCTATTCAAAAGCATTTTGTTTCCTCACAGTAAACAAAAGACCTACTTGGAATTAACTGTAGAGATGATAATGCAAGAGCCTGTACTACAGACTCACGCTATTGTTGAAGGCTATTTTAGATAAATCCTATTAAGAAAGTAGTTACAATCTGTTAAGTGAAAGGACAAGAAGGAATGAAGAGCCTAGGTTGGTATATAAGAAGTTCTGCATTGATGTAATCCAGCCCACTGTCGCCCCGAGCTGGGCTCGGGGAACTCACCAATCTGCTGATCTCCTCCTGCCTGTCTGGGGCAGACCTGGCTGTTGCTTTTATCATGGTTGATGTTTGATTGTCTGTGAGCTTCTTGATGCACCTCTGCCCAGCCACGATGTTACACACCTGAATGGGAAACCAGAGGCAGTAACTCCCAACAGGAGCACTCAGAGCCCAGCACACCACACACACAATACCATACTGTCACTATAAACCACAACCCCAACGGGGCAAAGCAACTGCACGTTCCTTCTGGTAGTTCTGAACCTTAAAGTACTTTAAGATATAGACATTCTCTAGTGAAATCAGAGTAATGAACATGTAAATCTGCAAACAAGCTCATACTGCAAAGAGCACTGATACTTAAGTTTTTGCAAACTGACAGAACCCACCCAAACCCTTCTGATCTATCAGAGTAAGGCCCTTACTTCTAAAGGCAGGTAGGTGTGTTTTTGTTCTTGTCCCACTTGCAGACAAGGAAGGTGAGGGTATTTCAGCTGGAGGTTGTATTTCTCTCTGAAATACTGTGCTACTGTCCTCTCCACAGTCTGGCCATTCTCCAGCTGTAAAGGAAAGCTGAAAAGACAGACATTTTAGTAAAATCTTCGTTGCCAAACATCATCATCTCCAAAGTTAATGAAACATCAGGTCCTGTTACACACTCAGTGTGAGGCTATCACACACTTCAGGCTCTGACAAAAAGCCTCTTACGTTTGATGACTTGCAGGTCGTCTCGTTACGTTGCAGACACGGTATTTCCTTCTCATCGTCCCACAGTGAGTCACTTCTACCTTCAGACCTGCAGGAAAGCATCAAAACCTGGTGTCAAAACTACCCAAAACTGTGCACAGGAGACACAAGGTTTCAAATGACAGAAAACAACAGCTTTGGGGTCAGCATCAAATAGCACAAACATAAGGAACTGTTATTCTCTAAACATTTTTGCTTTCATTATAATTTGAATTCTGACTAATCCTGATTACTACCCTCAAAAAGAAATTATGATGTATGACACAATGTTCAGTGTCTTCTGAATTTCCTGTAGCACTTTCATTTAACAGGCACTGACTGAACTCAGAGGCCTGTTTTCACCATATCCTCTTGTCCTCATTCTCAATCTTGTACACCCTCTTCAAACTACCAGTTCCAATGCAATTGAAATTAAAAGGGCAAACTCAAATTTCTACTTTGTCTTCCCCCCCATCCCTCAGTTTTAAGGCCACATTCAGCTTGTAATTTTCTTTAATTTCCCTGTCCAGGTTTAACTTTAGCTTTTGAGCATCTCACCTCAAAGCACTACAGAGCAGAGCCTCTCCAGACTTATCTCTACCCATGCTAATCATGACAGTGGCAGCTCCAAAATCAGGTCCCCATGTACCAGACAGCAGACTGTGTTTGGTTTACTGGGGCCACAGACATCCCAAAGAAGGACCAACTGTACTTCTTTGCTCCCTGACAACACTAATTGCATCAATAACATCAGTATTACTCAGAGGGCAGTACAGTCAAAAATAAACCAGCACTGCCCTGACAGAGCATTAAGAGAAAACAAAGAAAAGAAACCACAGGGCACTGTGACCACAGAAAAGGGCTGTGGACACGTATCTAGAACCCATCTCTGCTCTGCCATTTCTCTGCTGTGACACTACCAAGGCCCTGCCCTCCCACGGTGCTGCTCACACACTGCCAGTGCTTTCATGCAGGGTTTGTTTTGCTGTAGGTGGTCGCACCCTGGTTGGATTTCCCAGATCCTACACAGCAAAAAAACAAGTTTCAGAGCAAAGGCAGTATTTCAGTATTTTCTGACTATGGTAACAGAGTTTCTGAGGCACCTGAGATCAAGCAGAGGCAGCTCCTCACTCTCCAGTTACCCATCCTCCAGAACAAAGACAGATAAATGTAAAAGGAGGCATGTTAGGACTACTACAAAACAATTCCTTTAAGCTTTTTTTCACTAATAACTATGCTATGAACACATCTCTTTATGACTGCAGTTCAAATTTACTTTTTAGCTGCCCAGTATTTCAGTAGAGTCTAATCTTGCATCAAGTGTTTAAGAGCTGAGCTCCTTCAAGGCTCCTCTCTCTGCAAGTTACACTGGAATGAAGGATATGGGAAAATGCAAGCCCAAGTAGCATATATGGAGTGAAACCACTCAAACCAGCAGCTTATGCAATTCCTTTGGAATGGAATTCGGCCTTCAGCTGCAAGTGGTACTTGTTTTTCCACAAGGCCATCAGTTATTAGAAGCCACTGCAACAGCAGTCTTTCAAAGAATCAATGCCAGCCTTGAGATCAACGCTCACTTCGCCACAGGACGTGAACAGCAGGAGCCCACACACAATGCCAGGTGGCCTCGGGGACCCCGGCTTAGGAGGGCTTGGCACCAGCCACTTACCTCTGCCCAGGCAATGAACAACATGCTCTCTCTTTCCCTCTAAGCCACTGGGAATGTTTTTCAGCTTTCATTTCCGCAGAGCTGCATTGTTTCATCCAGGATTAGAACTGCAAACATGGATACTGCAATTCCCTTGGCAGTTCCAGGCCCTTCTGATGCATGCTAGCCAGGCTTCCAGTTAAAACAAATCCCTCAGGATTACTCTGATTGTGTTACCTGGGACTAAAACAGACCCATTTCTACTCACCCTTTATCTCTTTGGTGAATTTTACCCGATGAGAATCAGTCAGAGGTCTTGGTTGTTCATCAATATTATGAATGTCAAGGACTTCACACATGAACTGAATTACGGGTTGTGCTTTGTAGAAGGCAGTGGCAGAAACTACAAAGAGCAAAATATTAAGTGTAAAAAAAAAATCCAAACCAACCCAGTCAGAGTGTTGTGAAGCAGGACGTAAGTGAAGGCTTCTTAGAACTCCACGTAAACCTCAAGAAAAATGCTTGTTTAAAAAACAGGTCAGCAAACCCTGCCACAGCCAAGTATCCAAACGCCAGCGGAGGGCCCAGGGTGACACATCAGTCTCCAGCACAGTCATCCTGCCACTACTTTGCATTTCAGGGGTTTGAAGGGTTTTCCCCCAGAGAGCATTTATTTCTAGAGAGCTGCAATGCCCCAGAGAGACATTCCCCTTCACCTCTGTATGGAGCTGCAGACACAGGGTTGATATCTCTCTACTGCACTTTTTAATATTAAAAGCTAACGCTATTCAACATGCAATATAATTCTGTCAATTATACAATCTACTCAATTACCGAACCAATATTTGGTAGAGCCATGAGCACTACTTTGACTACACACAAACTGTGTTGGTGTAGTGGGGAGTGCAATCCTTGGATCCACTCCAATTTCTGACCCTTGGACTTGCAAATTGTCAGTGTAAAAGCTCAGTGATCTCTGACATTTTATTCTCCTCCAAGACAGACGCGAAACACAACCCGACTGTCTAACCCAGGGCAAGACAGACTATTTACCTTGGGTTTATAGAGCACTTCAGACAGTGAGCACTGAGTGTGAACCAGAGGAAACTTCAGGCAGCACCTGCACCTCCACCACTGGCACTTTTCAGTGGGGGTTTAACAACTACGCTCGAGTGCTCATGGAACGCAGGAGTCTCACACAGGCACCAGTTGCTCTCAGATCCATTCATCTGGGACTCAATACAGCGGAGCAGATCTGCTTTTGCATAAGAAAGCCCAACCCAATCAGCCCTATTCACAGAAGTGTTTGGGATATGTTTTACAGAGGTTTCTTGGAAATACTGAGCACTACTCGCTGTGTACAGCTGCACAGAGACGACCTGCCCCTGTCTCTGGGAAGGACCAATACAGAAATTCAGCAGGAAAACAAGCCATGTGCAATTCCTTCCTATGCAGGAATATTGGGTTTTATATGGCAGTTAAATTTCTGCTCAAACACTGACATGATGACAAATCCAGAGGAAAGAAGACTAGGATTTCTAGGCAGCCTTTGCCATATAGGTCTGGTCAGAACCTCAGCCCTGAATCTCAACTTACCATCGATGTTGAGCATCATCTTCCACATGGCAGGCCGGACTGACTGGTGGAAGCCGAACCAGACCTCCCTGCCCCCTCCCAGGGGGTGGTCATAGCCTTCTGGAGCTGAGAAGAAGGAGCGGCCCACAGGGGTGTACCTGGTGAAACAGGTGGCCACACGTTTTTGCTCCTGCCTTCCAAATGTAAAATTTATGCAATCAAGATTATAACACACAGCACTATTATTTTTTGGAATTTTGTGCACCAGGAATCCGCGCCAAGAAGCAAGTTTGAACAATATACCCTGAATGCTTCTGTTCCCACCACAGTGCTTTCAAATTTAGACAAAACTTGTACTCTTTTTAGAAATGCACAACCACTTTCAGTTTTTACAACAAATCAAGAACTAAATTAACTTACCCTTCCTGATCTTCTGCTTCAAGAAGGTAAAGTCCCCATCACAGCAGAGTCTGTACAACAGCCCTGTCTATACTGCCCTGACCCTCCAATACCATTTTGCCTGTTTCACTAAGGAACTTTTTAATACAGGATACAGCAACAGAAGCCAAAGCTATGGGGGAAAAAGAGAACTAGAGGAACTACTGCTTCTCTCTCTGGTAGAAAACAGCTGCTCCTGAAGCTCCACACCTCCTCAGTTTTGTAATCACAGGCATTAGTACAGAGGTTAACATCTAAATGTTTCCTTCAGCTGCAGGGAAGCTGAGGAACACTGGCTTCCATAAAACCACAAGCCTCTTTTTCAAGAGCCAGTTACACCCAGTGACACCCACCAGAGCAAAGCCATCCCGCTGCCTAAAGCCAGCAAACTTCAAAAGTAACTCTCCTTGACCAAATCAAGCAAAATTAACTTCTCTAAATGTCGGGGTTCTGAGATAAAAACAACAAATAAGGGACTTTGTTAGGATGGGTATCTAGTCCCAGCCATGTATTTCAGCCCTGAGGAACTCACCCTGGTGGTGGTTATCAGGGGATCACAGAGACTCCTGCCTTTCCACAGTCACTGCCATCAAGTGCAGACCCTTGGCTCAAGCTGAGCAGAGGCAGGGCAGCAGAGCCCCAGCACATGGAACCTCTCAGCGCTGCAATTAAGGCCTTTTATAAATGCCTCCTGTTCCCCGATCACTTCAAACACACCTCATCTGCTCTGCCTACAGAAACACACTTGTACACAACTGGCTCCGACCTCCCCATTCAGCTCACCAGCTGCGCTGCACAAGGGGAGTGAGCAGCTTTCCTTTTCACCTGTGAAGAAACGGGGATGAAGGTGTCCCAGTGGGGATACTTCAGGTAAAGACAGACTGCAGGAACACAGTGAACCTACTTCATGGAGGGGAGGTGTCGTAGCACCACATCGACAGCATGAACAGGGTTAGTGCTGATAGGTTTGTCTAGTTCCAGAGGCTCAGGCAAGGTTCTTCCTGTCAAAACTTCATGCAGCAAGTGCCAGCTCACCCGAGAAACAAACTTTATTGACACTTTGAAGGGACGGTCTTTTCCACCTTCTCCTGGTAGTGTCACATCCAAATCCACCTGGGCAGGGGAGGAAAGAAAGAAATAAAACCCAGCTGTTGAACCTGGAGTCTGGTAGCCTTGAGTTTCCACTCCTTCCCAGAACTGGGCCAGAGGCTCAAACTCAGACATTATCAAATGCTCGGAGTGAAGAGAACTGGGCCCTGAGCAAACAGAAGAGAATCATGTAACTTGTCACCTCAAAGCAGAAACTCTTCATTCCACAAAAAACATGGTTTGATTCTTTTAGTTCATCATAAGAGCATGTATTACAGCCTGTAAAACCGAGTGTTTGATAGATTTTGCTGCACAAAGTGGTCCCTAAATCCTAGGGGAGGTTCTGAATGCAACATTTACACACAGTGGGACTTGCAGGAAATACATCAGAAGGACTCAGTTTCAGTACAGATACGGTAAGACACTTGCAGTTTTTCCGAACTCAGCTATATTAAAAGTTGTTTCTTTCTCCTTCCCAAGGAGCTACCACCAGTATAACGTTTCCCCAGTTATCTTACCCCAGTAGTGGCCACAGGAAGTGGATTGGCTGTATAGAGGCTTCTTTTCCCATCATAAACTGGTCTACGGTCCCCAAATATTGTCACTTTAAAATGCTGCACCATGGAGTCCACCACGTCCCTGGAAAGGGGGATATTTACATTGAAGATCTTTCTGAAGAAGGATCAGACTGGAGCTGGCTCCCACCCCCTCCCTGTGTTTTGCTGAAGTAGTTTCAATAAACAGCAGTAAGTGATTTATAAACACCCACTGGTATTCCAAAAGGTGCTTCACATACTTCAGCTAAAATAATAAATAAACACTAAATAAAAAATCAGAATCAATGCAAATACTCAAATACTGGGAAATATGGGGACTGAAATAATTTCAGAAACTCCTAGAAATGACTGAGGCCTTTGTGCCACCTTTATTAGGGAAAACAAGGGCACAGTTACCTTGGAAGAAACCCACAAGATGGTATTGTGATAAAAACCAGTACAAACTCCCAAATGGAAGCTCTGCCAGCTCACTGTACAGTCTGCAGTAATGTTCACCTCCTCCTCAATTAACAAGAGTTTTGGATTCGGCCTACACTGGTCATAAACATGTGGTACCCTAACAAAAAAGTCCTGGCTTTAAGTCCTTAATAACCAGAGTTTTTACCACAAAATTAAGTAAAGCCTGATCAAATTGGCACACAATTAAAGATTCATCTCCCTTGCTTTATTATAAGTTGATGGCAAAAAAGATTAACCTGATATAAGCACTTGAAATTACACTTGAAAGAACACCATAAAATTTTTATACAAAAAAAGGCTTCTTGATGCAAGTAGTAAATAGAACCAGAGAGACTTTCGTGACACCTCAGACCGAAACCTCCCCTCAGGATCTGAATTCTTTGGGGAGCCCTTGTGTTCCTGTGGCACAACCACCACATCTCACTTGACACACAATTCCCTTATTCTACAGAATGGAAACACTTTCCTTAAGCACCTGCAAACCAAAACTCCTGCACAGCAGCAGCTTCCAGGCACCATTTCCTGGCCAGGCAATATTAACCCAAAGCACTTCAGGAAGATGATCAACACTGACTTCCTCTTCAAGCCTAAATGAGCAGCAGCACTTTCACCTCGCAGCTGGGACGTGGGGCAGGGAATTCTCCCTTTCACAGCTCCTGATGTCACTGAACCTTCGCCCTGGCACAATTATCGAGACAAAACTTCATCTTCTCACCTGTTCACCCTCCGAGGACACTTATCTGGTTTGATGTCCACCTCATAGAGGTAGACATCAATCTTTGGGATTTCAACTTGGAAGCAGTTGGCCAGCAGTTTAATGGGCTTGCCCATGGTGCCATAGCCGGGACGTCTGGGCACCATGAGCAGGGGCTGTGCCCCGACGGGTCCTGCGGAAGGAAAAACCCCACAGATTAGGAGAGGAGCACAACAGACAATCCCCCGAGCCAGCTCCCAGGACGACCAGGCGGGCAGCACAGCCAGCACCCGGGAAAACGGGAAATCAGCTGTCTCCAACAGCACACATCCAACAGCCTGCCACCCGAGAAATTCCAAACAAACGTTGGCCCATTTTTAATTCCGAAGCCTCCACCCACATCTAGGCTGATCTCTTACTGATGGTGATGGAGCTCCAGCTTCTGTTATCAGCATGAATAAAATCGGGAGATTTTGGTTAGGAGATTTCCTAAACAAAAATCAACCAAGCAAAACCAAAACAACAAGAACACCCCGCAAAAATATCCGAGGAAGCGTTACCAGTCTGTCCTGAACACCCCGGTAATAACAAAGTGGCTGCAGAGTACAAAAATGCATTAGCAGTTCTGGACTGATGCACAGGGTTTGTGATAAACTCTTCATTTCAGTGCCATTATCAGCTTAGTCTCAGAAGACAGATTATTCTTGAACTTTGGTGGCTGAAAATGGATGAAGAGTAAGACCATTACCTCCTGTCTAACTGCCCCCACAAAGCCAATTTGCCAGAAGAGTAAAGACTCAGATTAAGACACAGGATTGTAAAACTCTCGATTACTCACAGACTAGAGAATACTCAGAACTGCTCAGAGAAACATCCAAATCTGCAATGAGATGGGTATTTTGAAAGTCAGCTAAAAACATCTGCCCAGTAATCTGTTCCATTCTCATCTATTTAATTTACTTTGCACCATTTAGATGAGAATCCTGCACTCCAGATCTGCATTACTCATGCCTTACAAACCAAACACTGTAGTAAACATAGTCCATTTCCAAGAATTTCTACTGGTATTTCCACTTAAAAATACCTCTTTCCAGTCAAGAAGCAACAACAAACCCAAAATGCTTTGTAGTCTGAATTATAAGAAGCTGCCCGTGGTACAAATGCCCTGATTTACAGAGCACTCAGTGAGTTAGTGCAAAGTTCTCCCCTCTCCTCCTACTCGGTGACGCAGGCGACTCCAGCCCACTCGTTTTCATAGCAGAGTTGAAATGTCAAGTGCTGGGAAAAAATGTTTCTTATTTGCCTTCTGATTAATCTCCATAACTCCTGGGAAAAGAACCTGCACTGTCTTGAAGGAAACCGTGTCCTGAGAACAGGTGAACATCAAAGCCAAGCTCCCCTGTAACATTTGCCTGGCTCTACCCAGAAGCCTCCCGAAAAATTGTGAGTGAGGCTGGCGTGGAGCCACGAGATAAAACAAAACAGAAACCAAGAAGCATCATTTAAAACCCGCTCACAGACTCTGCTTATGCAAAACTTGTTCCAAGCATCTGCTCTCTTCAACTTTCCCTTCGTTTTAATACTCTCACACGAGTACAAGCAGCTCCACAATTCACTCCTGCTACACTGCAGAATATAATAAGCATATGCAAAAAGCAGTTACTACTAAGCATTTGAGTGGCATAAAGGACTCAATAGCTCACTTTAATATTCCAAAGACATACACACCATAGTTTGTTTATATTTAGTTCCTATCTGTGGGAAAGGCTAACAAAACTGCTGAAATAAAGATAACGCTAAAAAGGTTATTTTAGTCTGGTCTGCCCCGTGTACCCCTCACCCAGCTCAGCCTGGAAGGAGTTAAACCCCAGATTTTGGCAATGGGGGATTAAGTGACCAATAAATGAATAAGAAGTGCGGGTCTACACACCGCTCAGGCATAATTTTTAAGAAATTCAGCTATTTTGCTGTCATTGAACAAATGTTCCCTCGGACAAATTAACTTAAAAAACCCAAGTATGCTGTAAGTCAATTCTGCCATTACTGCCCACTCAGAAGATCCTGCTTCCCAGAGACACCGAAATGCCAGATTGTGTGTTGTGAAAGTCTGTGTCACTGGCTTCAAAGCCGTGACTCAAAGCCCAGTAAAACACAAATAAGCAGCGGTGCTCTGGGGCCGGTGCCGCTGCCCAGCTCTGGGTGACTCACCCCACCTCATGCCTGAGTCCTGTGTCAAACTCAAGGAAATAAACACATTCACACCCCAAAAATACTCCAAGTAGCTTCAATCTGCGGAGCTCAGGATGAGCGAGCGGCAGACTCCTTGCTCCAAGTCGTTTAACCACTGCAAAAACAAAGTGGGCAAAGTCTCAAAAGCCTTTGTCAAAGCAGCAGCTCTGCGGGGCCTCCTCCTGCTGTTCCTCGGGGCTTCCAGACAGAAGCTCGGCCCTGCTCAGCTGCCCACAAATTTGGGAGTAGAAACTTCTTTGTGTTGAAGAAACCGTTATCCTCTGCCATTACGGCACGAGGAACCTGCGTGTCATGGAATCACAGAGCGGTCTGGGTTGGGAGGGACCTTAAGGATCACCCAGTGCCACCCCCTGCCATGGGCAGGGACACCTTCCACCAATCCCAGGTTGCTCCAAGCCCCGTCCAGCCTGGCCTTGGACACTTCCAGGGATGGGGCGGCCACAGCTGCTCTGGGCAACCTGTGCCAGGGCCTCACAACCCGCACAAGGAAAAATTTCTTCCTAACAGCGAACCTAACCCTCCTCTCTGTCAGGGGGAAGCCATTCCCCCTTGTCCTGTCACTCCAGGCCCTTGCAAACAGTCTCTCTCCATCTTTCTTGTCTGCTCCCTTAAGGTAAACACCGAAGATGTTCTTTAAAAACCCGAGGAAAACCCTCTAACCCAAGCCTGCTCAGCATGCCAGGGCAGAGGTCAATTCATAAAACCAGCTCAGGAAAGTCCCCAGCAGTAAAAGTCAACTGATTTATAACAGAAAACAACGAACGCACAGAGAGGAACTAAAACCGGTGCCTGGGACAGATTCTTGGAAGGCTTTTGTGCAGCCGAGGGAGCACACCTCGGGACAGTCTGGGCTGGAAGGGACCCTAAAGCTCGCCCAGTTCCGGCCCCCCGTGGAAGTCCCTCTAAAGGGTTCGAGGAGCTCTGAAGGCGAATCTCTCCCTCAGGGGGATTATCGATGTTCAGATCAGGCTCAAACCCGGCCGAGGCGGGCGGTGATTCCTCCGGCAGCACCCGGAGCCTGGCCCGGGGCCAAACAGCGCCCGCATCCACCTTAGCAACCAGAGGAAGCCCTGCTCGGAATAAAGCCTGAGCACAGCGGCTCCCAAACCTGCAACGGCTCCCAGCACACCGCTGTGCGGACAACCGAAGCTCCTGGCAGGAACCACAGGTTTACAGCACGAGGCACGACCCCGATCCCTGGCAGGATGCTCAGAGGAAATGCAGATTTCCTTACACGATCCTTTCCTTACAGAAAGGGCTTCCAGCAGAAAACTATCCTCGCTCCTACCGTGGCTTCAGCATTGCAACACCGAACTGTATTATCAGAGATAACTCAGTAGTTTTATTTCTGTTTATACAACCGGTCTAAATTTCTAACTGAACGGGTGATGGAACAGCCCAAAAGCCACCATCGAGGCCTGAGCAGGTAAAATGCAATTTAAACTCTGGCTCAGGACCATGAGGCAGATTTGTGGAAACAGATCCCGGCCTCAGGCTGGAGCTGCACCCGGGAGAGCTCCCCATGGAGGGGGAAAAATAAAAGATTCCCTTGCAGAGGGCCCCTGGCCTCTGCCTGGACTCAGAGGCCCAGCCTGTGGAGCTCTAAGAAAAACCTAACACTACCAAAAAAAATAACCTAATTCTAGATTTAAAAAAATACATAGGGAAGATCAGAGTCAAACGTTGGTTTCAGTAACCGAGCTCCTCCTGCCAGAAATCAAGAATTGCCTCATTTCTGTCGCTGTGGCCTCGCTGGGTGGCATTACATTATTTATGAGTAATGCAATCCACATTTTCTAAACATTCCTCCTTGCAATTTAGGGTTTTGGGGTTTTTCAAGGTTTCAGGTCTTAAGTCATGTTAAAACTCATCAAAAGCCAACATTTTGATGCCATGGTCAGTGACTGCCAACTGCACAAGCACACACTGGTGTGGTAACTCCTTCTGGCCTAACGGAGTTACAGAAAACACAGTGAAGTGTTTTGGGAGAATTTACAAGACAATAAATGCTTCTGAACCACTAAAAAATCTAAATACTAAGAGCTTTAAGCTCGAAACAGCAGCACATAGTGAAGTTAATACCCAGCTGCTCTGGGAGAAGAGAACATGCCAGCCCACACAAACCCTGGAAGACTTTTCCCTGGAAGGTGTTTCCACAGACCAAAATCAGGAAGGTAAAAATTAGCTCAAGAAATACTCCTGACACCTTCCCGCCCGAGAAAGCAAAGCTCTGAGGATGAAACAATTTGTAAAGTTCATACTGTGAGTCCAACAGCTTCCACAGCAGCTCCAGAGGAAATCTGCCATTGTATCTCACAGCACAGAGTAACTTTTGAAGGCACCTATGAATCACCCCCTTCCCTCCTCTACCCCACCCACAAAAATGGGACTTTTAATGGGCCTCCCAGATCCCTACTCCGAACTCAGAAAGAGAAAAGCAACTTCTCAGGATTTTCTCTGCCGAAGTCTGTACAGAAAAGCAAATGGAATATTAAAAAATGCCTGTTAAAAAATAGAGCAAAAACTCCAAACAAGAATTTAACACTTTAAACACAAAGAAACCACGAGCTTTGAAGGAACAACGCATGACATGGAAATAAAGACACACACAGCACTGATCCAACTCGGTTACACCACGGAGCATCCCCAGCTGGTTGAATCTCTCTGCCTATTGGAAGTTTACTTCCCATTCTCCTGGTGGAAGAGCAATGTGGGACACTGGATTCAAGTACCAAGAGCTGCTTTTCCTTCACTGTACCCTCTCCCAGAGAACATTTTACTTCTGTTCCTCAGTTATTTGACTTCACCACGACCTACGCCCTGAGCAGCCGCCTTCACATCCTGCTCCTGCTTTAAACCACGTTCCAATTCCAAAGACCGGGAGAGCCAAACTTTCTAGATTTCACAGGCTGAGGCTCTCACACAAACAGGGCATCACCTACAGCACTGCTTCACCTGGGATGTGCCTGCACACGCTTCCACACTTCACTCCAGGGATGCTCACACTCCCATCTTTGCTCCCTTCTGCTTATTCCATCCCGTGTTTTCCCCTCACACGCAGAAAAGGAACCGCATCTCGGCGTCCTCCTTTTGATGACAGAGTTTTAACCGTCATCTGCTCTGCCAAGGATGTTTTGTGTCCTCCTGTTCCAACACCCCAAAACACCACACTCAACACTTCCCTCTTCACACAGCAGAGGTGGAAGATTCCCCCATTGTGCTGGACACTGGCTGGGCCCACCAGGAACACTCAGCTTTGCTAAAATCCAACATCTCACAGCCCAACAACAGGTAAACTCATCCCAAGGGGAAAGTAAGGGGTTTACAAGCTGCTCTTGCAAGTCTGTTTATCAGGAGACGACTACCACTGCACCAGGTTATAATTAAAGCTAACCCAGCCTATGAGTGTATCATCTGAATTCCACCAGACTGCTAAAATCCTGCATCTTCCTAAAATATTTTCAACTCCTCATTAAGCCAGGCAACAGCTGAGATGGGGAGTTTTTCCAGCCAAATCCATCCTTGTCCTTAAATCTCCAAGTGAGTTACAAAAGGCTCTACACATGGAGGTGAAAAGGCACGTTTTGTGTTGGCACCTTCAGTCTCGTATCTTCACTACCTGTGGCACCTCCTGATGTGACACCGAACTCCAGGTGGCTTTGGACATTCCCTTCGCCATCCAGGTTCATCGGGGAACTGCTGATTAAACACTGCCCAAACCTGAACTGTTCTGCCAACCTTGGAGATAAATTCTTTCAGCAAACCAAAGCAGAAAATCCTTCTCTTGACACTCAAAACCCATTTAAGACACAAAGCTCATAAACACCGAGCACTGGCTTCCCTGGCAAAGGGATCAAACGGCCCAAGTGCGAAGATCCTCACAGAACGGTTTGGGCTGGAAAAGACCTCAAAGCCCACCCAGTGCCACCCCCTGCCACGGGCAGGGACACCTTCCACTACCCCGGGCTGCTCCAAGCCCCGTCCAGCCCGGCCTGGGACACTCCCCGGGATCCAGGGGCAGCCGCAGCCGCTCCGGGC
>VZRE01010852.1:166491-190610 GCA_013396775.1 Cephalopterus ornatus
GGGGCTCGGGGCACCCCCGGGCACCGCGGGCAGAACGCGGCGCGTCCCGCAGGCGGGGCCGGGCCGGGCCGCCGCTTCCCTGGAGCTGCGGGACCCGGGACACACGGAGAGCACCCCCCCACGAGGGGGTCGGGCACTGACCGGGCTCCACAGGGCAGTGGGCACGGCCCCAAGGCTGCCAGAGCTCCAGGAGGGTTTGGACAGCGCTCCCAGGGCCGGGGGGATTGTTGGGGTGTCCGTGCAGGGCCGGGGCTCCCACTGGTGACCCTTGGGGGGCCCCTCCAGCTCAGGATGTTCTGCCACTCAGATGTACCAGGCTCGGTGCTGGGTTAGGTAACGGCACCTTTATCATCTCCTCTGCCCCCAAAAGATCATTTTTTTCATAAGAACAGCGAACTGAGACTTGTTTGAGTGGGTTTGAACCTGCTACCTGTGAAGGAAAGTCACCTTTTCTCATGGTGAGAGGGGCCTGTCCCCAGGGAAACAGCTGAAGAACTGGAACTCTGGGCCATCAGGAATTTGAGATTAATAATCCAAATTTCAGGATCATTATTAATCTTGGATACTCTCAGCTAAATTAAGTCTGTAAAAGCCTGAGTGAGCGACACGGAAAGGCTTCTAAACCCATGCAAATTAAAGGTAAATTACTAGAGAATTTCCTTAACTGAAATCCGGCGCAGGAAGGGGGAATGTGATCACCGAGATGAAGCAGATATGCGGGAGGGAGGGATCCCTGTAAACACACGTCCCTCAGGGGCAGCACGTCTGGTCCCGCAGTTGTAACCAGAACCAGGGCCGGGGCTCAAATGCGAATAACACCTGAAACCAGTTTTCCGACCCGTTTTCCAGGGCTCCAGACCCAGCTGCAATGAGGCACGATTTGCTCTTGAACCTCTCACAGAAACAGCCCCCTTAAAACTGTGGAAGATTTCTGTTGTGTAGTAGAACTCACTTCAAACAGGCGATACAACCCAGAAAGCAGGCGGTGAGTCTGCAGGACTTGTACGGCTGCCCAGCTCCGGACAGAACGTTCTGGTGCCGCAGTTCAGGTAATTAACTAACGAGTGCCTGCCTGCCATTACCGAGCACTTCCTTAAAATTCCTTGGCATTATTCAGGAAGCCAGTTACAGCTCAATCGCTAAATCATTCATCTGGAAAGGGCTGTCCCTGCACCTTCGTGAGGTAAAACGTGAGCAAAGAACTCGGAGGATGGAAACAACCTCCAGTTCTGAACCCTAAAAGTCAACCATAAGCTGTTGGCGTTGGAGAGGACTAGGATGTTTGCAAGAATTCTGGGAAATGCAAAACCTGATGGGAAATGTAAAACAGGATGGGAAATGTAAAACATGAGGCAGCACAGAAACCTGGAGGATCAAGTTTAACCTCAATCCAAGAGGAGTCTGAAGTCTGTCCTTAAAGCACCTGGGAGCCAGCAGCCCCTGAAGCACTCAGTGAGGCTGCAGGAGCAGCAGATTTTGATGTCCACTTCTGGCAGAACCCAGGAGCCCCAATTCAGTCAGTTCTCAGACGACATTTTAATAAAAAGTAGAAGTGGCTACTGTATTCCCAGAAGTTTTAAGCACGTATTTGTTCACTGAAGCGTTTCTCTCATTAAATGGAGATCTGGACAGTGAGGGGTGTTGGATCCTCTGCAGTATCTGATGCAATTCAGCTCCAGTCAGCGTTTCCCTGTCTGTCCCCAGCCTTTCCCGAGGGAACAGGATGCGCATGTCCCTTCCCCACACGATGTGACTCAGGAGTGTCACCCCGACATATTCACATTGCTTTTATTTAGGTCTTCTGCCAACAGTTACAGGGTAACAGACACTTGGGACTGCGAAGTCGAAGTTGCAAGCAAAAATCAGGACCGAGGCAAAAAAAAATAAAATCCACAAAGGCAATTAAATCAAATCCAATATAAATACAGTGTTCTGGAGCTCTTTAATCATACTGCTTTCTTTAATAAAGAGATGGTTATGATCTTACAGTATTTTCTTTTGGCCTAATCCAAGGATTTTGTTACTCTTTACCAGTCTTAATTCCACACATACAAAAAAAAAAAAATTGATATTCAACCTTTAAAATATAAGCCATATTTTCTTAATAAAATAAGTTTTGTGCTGCTGCTTGTTTAGTAAGTACTGTACATCAACTGTTCACGGCTATTTAACAAATGGACCATACAGAGTTCAAGCTAGAGCAAAAAAAACCCACAAGAAAAGTAACAACCCAAAGGGAGCATCCTGTAAACACTCTATGTACAGTCCCACACTTGCTTGTAGAAAGGAGGTACGAAAGGGGCTGGAAATCGAACACAAAAGCACTGGAGTCCTGGAAATTTTCTTTCACAACTATTGAAGTGCAAATCACTCAGGCAAGATATGAATTTCACTTGTTTATTGCTCTCCTGCTGTCTGGCTTCCCTTCCTGAAACAATCACATTCTTTTATTTCACACTGATTTTCCAAGAAGAAAACCTTCCGCGAGGCAACGCTGGGTGACACTGAGACATCGGGTCGGACACGTGCGATCCCAGAACACCCCGACCGCCCTGGAGCTGCGGGGAGAGGGCAGAGCAGCCCTCCTGCCCCGCTCTGTCCAGATATGAGATAAGGGGAACAACAGCATTCAACAGGTAAATGAAAGCTACTCCTCTTCCCACAGAACTGCATGCACCCGGCGACGCTTCCAGTCGCAGACGAACTCGTGCGCACGGAGAAGGCAGAGGCTTGGAGCCGATCGATCGGGATGTCCGTGGGGGGTTTGGGGCTAACTACAATCCTGGCATGTACCTGGGTAACACCTATCGGCTACAGCAGCAAAACGCACCTCAACATGCAGCTACTCGTTTGCATCTGGGACAAGAGAAGGGGGAAATGCCGGTGCCGGAGCGCGGAGAGGGCACGGTGCATAGTCCGGTATAGAAAACATGCGGGGCACTCCAACCTCTCTGAAGTTCTACAAAGTGGAAACTGGGTTTAAAGGGCACAGCAGCTACTGAGTTTGGCTTTTTTTATTTATCCAAAACCATGAAAACCCAACGCAGAGGGTGAAATAAGGGCAGAACACGATCTGCAAGTCAACAGCTGAGAGTTTCAGAAGCTGTGAAGCTTTTGTGTAGTTAAAATTGCTGTTAAAAGTAGGTGCTACATCAGCAAGTCTTCATTCATAGTTTTCTATGAACAGCCACCTTACAAATGAGTGCAAATCTTAAAGGTCCATTTTACATTTCAAGTCTCAAGGTTAAAAAAAATTGTTACAGAGCAACAAGCTGTTTCTGTAAATACCCACACTATCTCTTTTCAAATGGTTAAAAATGGCACGTGCTATGCCACAGCTACTAAAAGACATTTCAGAATTCTAGACCCAACTAAAACACTAAAATAAAAACGAGGAACCAAAATCCCTTTGCCCCTCGCTGCAGAGCAGCGGCCAGGCGCGTTCCGGTGTAATGCTGGTGAACAAACTGATTTGCAGAGAGAACCTTGACCTTGACCCCGATTTTATTCTTAATGAGAAGCTTTCTAACACCAGGTGAGCGGGAACAGCCCCTCTGAGATCGTTTTGCTTTCAATGAACACAAGCCAGAGTTCGGAGGATGAGATGGAGGTGCTGATTGGTGTCACTATGCAGGCACTTGTGTAGAGGAATGTAGGCTTCTCATGTTGACACTTAGTGTTGATGCATTCCCTACGCTCTAAAAGCCTTCCTAAGAGGTCCCTACCTACTGACCACGGATAGTTCCTGGTCTCCTCCTCGTCACCTTGAGGATATACAGCAGTGGAGGTTGACACAAGGTGCAAAGGAGAATATGAACCAAACACTGTGGTCTTGAGGAAAAACAGGACTGTGCTAAACGTAGGATCTTCACCAAACGTGACATCAGTGGGCTCAGCACTGAGTTTGCATAGCATAGTGATGTCTTCACTGTTCACAAACACGTTGCCCCAAAAGAAAACGGGAAGAGCGAATTCCCGGGGTTAGGACAGCTCAATAGGCCAACATGACCGGTGTGGTTTTCGTGAAGGCAAGGCAAGTTTCCACGTCAGAAGGTACAAACCAAAGAGGTGTGGGTGTGCTCCTGTCCGCGCGGGCCGGGGCAGCGCTCGCGCGGGGCTGCCTGGGACACACGGCGGGCAGGAAAATGAGAGCAGAGCTCTTCCCCGCAGAGCGTGCGCTTCGTCTGTCCCTTGAAGGAAGCGCTGGGAACACTTTCATGACAAAAACCCCAGATAATCTGCCCGGATGGTATTGGTACTGAGCTGCCCCCATGGCCCCGCCGCCGTGCGTGCGGTCGCTGCGCGGCAAAACGGGCCTGAAAAGCAGTGACCAGGTTCCTGTGGGGAAAAAGGCTGTTTTCCTGCTACAAGCACAAATCAGGAGTTTCCCCCCACGACACCAACAAGGATTTCATCATTCTAAGGAACGATCTGGTGTGCTTTCCAGAATCAAAGCCCTGGGCATGAGAGCAGTGATACCATGACACGAAGAGCAGCAAAACTGAGCAGCAGAGAGAGCGGGGAGGTGCTGGAGGTGGGGGATGTGGTACGTCGGAAAGCAGCCAGCCCGGGCAGACACATGCTGAATGCACACAGACCACGGGCACTGCGGAGCACCCGGCACGGAACGGGCTGCAGCCGGCAACACTCATCGGACAGGAAATGCTGGAAAGCTCTGGCATGAGCACACAGCCTCAGGAAGTGCGGGGATGTAAACTCTGAGAATGTTAATGACTTGTGGATTTTGGCAACAGACTCAGTATCATATAAAAATAATGCTTAGTAAAAAAATCCCGGTGTCCATCATAAAAATTTTGGGGAGGGGGGCGGGGAAGAAAAAAAAAAGAAAGAAAAAATGGATAGCGCTTTCTGTCCTCATGGGATGGAGATGCCCCCATTTGTCAGAAACAGTTTTAAATAACAAGTAGTACACTGGAAACAAAAATGGGTCAGCAGCCATTAAACGTGTCCTGTTTGAAAGTGCACATCTTTCAATGGGGTTTAACCACCGTGAGGTCGTGATCTGACACAAACTGCAACTGAGGACCATAGAAATTAACTCCTTCCGATGGAAATATGGACCACCATCAAGACAAGATTACTAGTTTCCTTACAAGATTAAAAACATTGAAATTTTGCAGCATCATAGTAAGGCACTCACCCATGGAATAGTCTGTGACTGTTGCTTCGAGCGGCAGCAGCTGACTAGCTTGTAACACGAGGAAGACAGTTTTCAGTTCTGAGCTAAGTGCTAGGGTGCCTTACATTATCCGGGGGGAATTACTCGGGGGCGGGGAACTGTTAGTGTTAGAATTCTCCTATAAACTAGTTGTTTGTTTTTTTTTTTTCCCCCTTAACCCATTAAAGCATCTCATAATCTAAAATATTAGTTTTATAAATCTAGTCTTCTGTTTTAAGGCTCTAAAAATCCCCTCCCCCCAACCCCCACAAAAAATACCTACCAGCGCCTGGTGGGCAACGGAGGACCAAAGCCGCCAGTTCACAGTCAGGAGTCTCTAGTATTGCATCTTAAAAATGAAAACCTGCTTCCGCCTCCCGGGAGTTTTATCCCTTCCCTTGAATGCCTTCATGTGTTTGGTCAGGTCAAAATTTTGCAAAGCCAGAAAAAATTAAAAAAATAATCATCATCATCATCATCATCATCAGTCTCTTCCAATCCGACACAGGTGTTGGATCGTTCTGTCCCGTGGTGCTGGTCTCCTGCCTCGAGTCGACGCTGCCTGCCCTGCAGTGATTTCTCATTGGAAAAAAAAAACAAGGTGTCCCAATGCTTCCTTTTTTGTATGGCTCCTACAAATCTGAAAGCTTTCTTGAGTGAGGTAACAAAAGTTAGGCTTTCAAGCAAAGTACATGGTACGTAAAGTGTCCTGATGAACCTGCACAGCCTTCGCCAAGGCCTGGGGGTCTCTGCCGTTGCTCTGTCCAGATATATGGCTGCCCTCGCCACTGAAAGTCAAGGAAATCACTGCATAATTATTTCATATTTTCCCCTCAGGAACACTGAGAAACTCCCCTGGAGATGGGAGTCAGCTGGGTGCTGGCAGCACAGGAAGGCACCTCACTGCAGCGCATGGAGATGCTGCATGTGCTGGTGCCTGTGCCTGGACTGCAGGGATTCCAGCACCTCGAGGCAGCTGGGAATGCTGACACCCCAGGGATGCTCCCTGCCGGGATGAGCTCAGGATGGGATTTAACCCTCCACTACCCCCTGCTCCCCCTGTGCAGGTCTCCCCCCAGAAAGGCTGTGCTGCAGCACCACTCAGACACAGACACTTTCATGCCCCCTGTCCCATGCCTACCCCTGGCTGTGCCCTCCCAGGGCCACAGGCTGAGCCCCTCACCTGTCGTGCTCCTTGTCCACGAGGTGGTACCTGGCCCGGAATGCCACCAGCCTGGCGTAGTAGGCTGGGGCCGGGATGGACACGGAGCGGGTGCAGCGCACGTAGGTGTGGCACAGCTGGTACGTGAGGATCTGCAGCTCATCCGCCGTGAACCGGTTGTCATCCCACAGCACGTAGTAGTGGGAGGGCCGGCTCGTGCCCTGGGAAGGAGCGGGGAGTGTGAGAGGTGCTGCCAGCACCCCGACGTGGGCAGCCACAAGCAGCTGCCTCGCATCCTCATCATCCCCGCCCTGATCCAAATGATCTGTCAGCCAGCCTGGGCAGGAGAGAGGCCTGTGGTTCCCTGATGTCAGAGCCCCACACAGTGAGGCAAGAAAGCCCTTGGCACTGAGGTGCAAGGCAGCACTAATGCCACTGCCCAGTGCCTGTTCCCTGTGTGCTGCTGCTCCTGGCATGGCACAGCCCACAGGATCCCCACCGACCCTGGCCAGCTCCCACTGTCCACACAGGGGAGGGGAGGCCAAGCAGCCTCCCTTGTGGAAGCAGCTGCAGATGAAGTGAGAGCAGTTTTTCCAGCCCGGTTTCTGACTAATCTTGGCCGCCCGCAGCCAGGCAGCTGCCGAGCAGGCAGGGACGGCTGGGCCAGCTCTGCCGCCCACGGCCAGACAGCAGGTCTCTGCTGACAACCGGGCGCCTGGCGAGCCCAGCACGCTCAGACACCAGCTGACAAGCTGCTGAATTGGCTGCTCTGAAGGAGGAAAATCTCTTAGGAGAGATCCTTGGCTCCGGGAGAGAACTGAGTACGTGCCACACAATGCAGCAGCAGTGCGGACCCGGCACCTGCTCGCCAAACCACCGCAGCGGCAGCTCGGATCCAAATGCCCTTGTGTCCATGCCAGGGGGAGGCTGGGACAGGGCTGGGACAGGTGCATGACAGCACAATCTGCCACACCAGCCAAAACACCCAGCAGCACCACAACAGCCCTCGCTGCAGCACGGTACCTGAATGCCTGCATGACTGCACAGGTAGAAGTCGAACTCAAAGGGGTGGGTGATGTTTGTATCCACTGTTGTTCCCGCTGGGATGTTCCCGCTCTTCCCAATCTACAGGGAATAGAAACAGAGATCCAAGTGCTGCAGTTGGGTTATTTTCAGGTGCCCAGAGCACCATCCCTAACACAGCTGCCCCAGGGCCCCAGTGCAGAGTCCCCATGTCAGTGTGAGAGCAGCATGCACAGCCACTCCCCAAGTGTCGGTTCCACGGGGACAGAGGCAGCTCCTCCTGCTCTGCTCCCTGTGTAAACAGGCCTGCTGGCATTCTCTGCAGGCAGCAACACCAGGCATGACATGGAGACAGAGCCAACACCAGGGTGAGGGTTGGGCACTGGCCCATCCTACTGCAGAGATGAGGCTTAAGTGAGCAAAACTCCAGGGTTCTCTGCAGAGCATGTGCTGGAGTCTGTGCCACAAGACACTGGGGCTTTTACATCCTGATCAGAACAGTCCTCAGTTCCCAGGATTAAATCTTGCTGCTCTAACCAGAGCAGAATCTGGTTAGACTCGATCTAACCACTAAATTCAGATGACATCTAGGAAAAGTGACAGCATCAATGTTGCTGCAGAGCACACACAAACAAGCTGTGAGCAAGGGGTTATTCAGCCTGTCACGTCAGCAGCTCCAGCTATCACCAAAACAACAGATGTTTTCAAGCTGACAGAGGTTGTTTCAAGAGTCACCAGGATCATCAGCACCCAGTAACTCATAATAACAGCAAACAGCTGGCTGGGGTTATAGAGGCAGCCTAATCCACGTGGCTGCGGGAGTCCAGCGAGCAGCACATTTCATTCAGAACAAGCTCTCCCTGCCAGTGATGAGATTCCCCCTTGGCAAAGCCAGGGCTGGCTCTTCCATCAGACAGGGATGAATCAGCTGCCTCCCACCCCATGGTGCTCACCCTCTCGTTCTTGTCTGCACAGAAGAGACGGGTGTGATGCCTCTTCTGGACGACGATGTAGGTGATGCCAGGCTGGTAATCTTTTTCCAGTTTGATGCAAGCGTCTCGGATCGCCAGGAGCTCATAGTGAAGGATCTGGAGAGACGAGGGTGCGCAGAGTGTGGGGATACACTGGCACCCAGCTGTCCCTGGCACCCTTGGGGAGCCCTGTGGGAGTTGGTGCATTGCTGCTGCCCGACAGGGATCCGAGGGATCCTCACCTGTGGGAGCTGCCCCTCGGGAACACCATCGCGGTAGAAGATGATCCTGGTGGGTTTGAAGCGGGTGGATTTGTAGAACTGGATGAGGAGCTCCCGCACCATGTAGGACAGGTCCTCGATGATTTCCTGGCGAGGGCGCTGCACACGCACTGTGGCACAGTACCGGCTGGGGTGGGCGTCCATGCTGCCCACGACCTGCAGCAACAGGCCAGGCCGAGAGTTACACCGGGAAGGACAGAGGGGATGGGGGACATTCCCAGCTCCACCTGCTTCCCACATGCACAGCTGGCCATGGGCAGAGCACCTGAGCTCACAGATCATATGGGACAGCAAATCATCATCATCCACCTGAGCTCACAGATCATATGGGACAGCAAATACTGTACAGGCAACCAGCACCCAAAAGGGACATCCCTGGTCATGGCCAACTCCCGGTGTCAGTCTACCATGCCCTTTGCAACATTTATGGGAATTTCCAGCGAGAAAACTTTGGCTGGTGTCACTGAATGATGTGGCTGTGGGGGCTGCTGCTGCTCTGCCCAGTGGTGAGAGGGAGCAGGGCTGCCCCAGACAGCCACGGGCTGCCCAAGGACACAATGGGTCAAGTCACCACAGGGCAGCTGCCAAGCAGGGAGTTTCCATCACAGTGGGTGCAGTGCAGGGACACCTCAGAGACGTCAGAGTAAGAAGCCAAGAGCAGCCAGGCTCAGCTGTGACACAGGGGCAGAGGTGCAGTGTGAATCAGGTGCTGGCCCACCCTTGGGGACATGCCCGGCTGCCTCACTGCACTCAGTCACGACTTTGTCGTGTGCCCCACGTCCCCCTGAGCAAGGGGGAAGCACCACACATCCCCCCCATCCCAGCGGTGTGAACCTGCTGCCCTTCCCCAGCGCTTTCACTTTTGCTTCACAAACAGCTCTGGGCTCGGGGCTGCGGCACTGGAGCCAAGGTGCACAACAGAAGTAGTTCCTCCAGCCGTGGACCCCCCTTGCCTAATCAACAACACACCAACGACAAGGTCAAGTCCCTCTGAAGGCTCTACCCTTCTCCTCCCCTGCAGCTTCAAAAAAGCTTTCATAAAAAGTAAGAAAAAAGCCCCAGTGGTCCTGCACAAACCACAGAAGATGTTTTCAGAGGGGAAGTGTCGCCGCCAGGAAACAGACTGTTCTGTCCCACCCACACCTACAGCAAACAGCCCAAAGCCTTTCCCAACCCCTTCTAATTAAGAAAAAATACTCCTCCAAAGATGCATTTGCATGCCAAGGAAAACCTGAGCTGTGAGTCCTGGAAAGTTAAGAACTTAATAGGAAAATGCTGACTTGCTTAATTAAAACAGACTCTGAGAGAACCTGACACTCTCCTGTGCTCCAATGAGCAGAGGGCAGCGTCTCCCAGCCTGAGAGAGGGCACACGCTGCCCCTAGTCCCACTGGGACTAAGCAGCACTTTGCTCCTGCGTGCTCATTATTCATTTGAGGAGAAGGCAGAGCCTCCTTCCCAAAAGGCTCAGAAGCCCAGTCACCCCAGTTTCCTCCAAAATCCCAGCTCTCCCATCGGCAGAAGGTCCCTCCAGGGCTGCGGCTGGCCCAGGATGCTGCGGGATGACTTGGTGCAGCTCTAGAGCTCCCTGCATGTCATGAGCCCCATCTGGTGGCAGCTGCCAGCTCTCCCCGTGTCTCCCCAAAACTGCAGCTCCTCTGACGACAGGCAGAAGAGGATCAGGGAACCACCTCCCCAGGAATGGGATGAAAAACCCGACAGGGCACAGGGCCCTCCCAACAACTGTCACCATGGGGACAGCAGTGACACAGCCCCCTCAAGGACATCCAGCTCCTGCAGGGCTTTGGGGCACTTACAGCCGTTATGGAGGGTTTCTTCCCATCTCCTGCCGGTGGGTGAGTGACATCGGCCCCAAGGAAGATCACCGGCTGCTGAAAGACGGCAGAGCTGGTGGGAGAGGAGAGAAAGCCACAGTCAGCCTTTGGGGCCATCTTGGGGTGATGCCCAGCCCAACGGAGACCAGAGATGACACCAAGGACATCTCCTGACCTCCAGCTCTGGTCTGGAGAGACAGGCTGCAAACCTGCATTTCAAAGAGCTACTTTACGCAGGCCCCCTCGTAAAGCCAGGCAGGCAGCACCGCCAGGGGCTTGGAAACAACCCCAAAACTGTGAGAGGCTGTGGCAGTACGAACCGCTGGTGAGGCACAAGGATGTTGTTGATCCCGCCAAGCTTGACGTTGATCTTGAGGCAGAGGTTGGAAAGGGTCTGCGGGGAGGTTTTCACCACGTTCTTGACCTGGACGCACTGTGTGGCCATTCCCAGGAGAGTGTCCCCAACACGCTTCACCTCAGCTGCGGGCAGAGGAAGCAGATGAGCACACGGGCAACCAGCACCACGCTGCTTCCAGCAGCACCCTCAGGAGTGGGGAGAGAGAGCACCATGGGAGCCAACTCTGCTGAGCCAGAGCAAAGCCCTCCTCCTCTCTACTCGCCCCAGACGCACCGTACACTGGTGTCTTCCCTGGCAGGATGACAATGATCAGCTGAAGCCCCGAATAGGTGTTCTTGAGGTGTCGGAACATGGGCTCCACACTGTCTGCACCCTGGGCGTACTTGCAGAAGCAGGGCTGGCCCTGGATGGGCATCCCCGCGTCCTTGGAGATCTTGCGCAGCTGGTCTGTGAAGTTCCTGTGCCGGGAGGAGAAGCTGTGAGCCCCGAGCCCTCCCGATGGCAGCTGTGCCATCCTGATGGCAGCTGTGCCATCCCGGCACCGAGCACGGAGCCCCTCGGCTGAGGGCTGCCTACGGGACAGAGAAAGAGCCAGCCCAGCATCCTGTTGTGGCTCTACAGCACCCACCAAGTGCACGACACCAGCACGTGTTAGAGCTCAGCTGTCCCCTCTCTGTGCCCTCTCACCCATGTACTGACTCCTCCTGACACGACAGAGCCCTTCTCTGTTGGGCAGCCGGAGAAGCAGGGAACAGACCTGCTGCCTGGGACAGCTGATTTCCAGGTGATGGCAAAGCTGTTGCCAGCCTGACAAAGTGCTAAGCCAGACTCTGGATTTTTGGATTGCCAAGGATGGATTTGGTGCAGTAAGAGCCAGAGGGAGCATGGGGCTCTCAGCTCTGCCCCAAAAGGGGCATGGGAGGAGCATGGTGTCACTCCCACCTGCACCCAAGTGCTGCAGACATGGAGTTCCAATGAGCTGTTCCAAAACCCAAACTGACCATGCCAAACACCCAGAAGAGGCACACAAAGTGCTTGCCTCAATGCATCCACTCTCAGTCAGGAGAAACAGAGACCCCATCAGAATCCAACACCAAAGTGACCATTTCCCTAAATCAAATAAACTGTCACCGCTCTACATCACTTCACTACAGAAGCAGTTTCTCTAAGCTACCAAAGCTCTTCAGAAAGCCCAAAACTTCTCCATAACAACCCATGGGAACTTAGGATGCTTCCTACGTGAATTACATTATTTCAGATAGATTATCGAGGAAACTTTAAATCAAATATCCCTCACAACCCCTTCTCTCCGAGGAGATTCAGCTAGAAGAGTTCAATACAGCTTTAGTGCTGACAGTATCAGCTCAGGGTACTGCAGCTCCCTGATGCAAAGAGCAGATTGAGGAGAGCCTCACAGGTGCTCACTCCAACCTGGCAGCTTTGTGATGGCTCAGGGACTGTTTTCAGCCAGGACAAACAGCCAGGCCCTCTGGGTAAACCAACAGCAACAGGAACTGAACACCCCAGATCAGCTGGTACCACGAGCAGTGGAGCTCTGTGCAGCTCCAGCACCGGTGATGCTGGATGTGCAGCCCCAGGCTGGGAGCAGCAGGGTGGCCACAACAGGAGCCACGGCTCCCCCAGCTCCCCCGACCCGCACGGGCTGCCCCCTTCCTTACTTCAGCACCTCCTCTCGACACTGCTTCTGCGGGGCAAAGCAGGCAATGGCCCAGACTTTGATCTCAATGCCGTTGTAGAACTGCTTCCCTCGCATGTCCCACACGCCCTGGTTGGGAGTTGCAATGGCCCGGTTCTGCAAGGCAAACAGAGGGTCAGAGCACTGCAGCCTGCCCAGCCCCGCAGCCCCAGAGCCCTGCACGGGCCAGGCTGTGCCCCCTGTCACAGCGCCGGAGCCGACTGCCGGCACTGCCGCCGACGGGCAATCCACAGCCTCAGCTCTCAGCACTGATGGGAAACTCGCCCGAGCTGCCCTACCCTGAGCTAACTTCTTCCCTTCACCTCTTGGTTTTGTCACCGATGACTCTTGGCTACAACTTCCAGAGCAGTTATATGTTGCAAAAAACCCAAAAGACACAAACCCAAGGCACCCTGATAAAAATTTCCATCTCTAACCTACAAATGTGAAGGTAAGACAAATTTTGTTGAGAAGCAGCATCTTCAGGGATCACAGCATCTCCCTCACAATGCAGCTGAACCCAGGCAGGGCAGCCTTGCTTACCCGGCCTCCGTACTGCAGGATGGGCGCGGGCAGCACCCGCCCCGTCACCTCCGTCATGTCATCCTTCACCTTGATCCCAAACTCCTGAATGTACGGATCCAGGTTGTAGCTGGCGTTCTTCATCTGCAGAGGGAAGGAAGGGTCATGGGAGGGAGAAAGACCAACTGCTGCATCCCAGGCAGTTGCAGCCGGCTGGGAACTGTGGGCACTCATGGGAACTCCTTCGCCAGGGGAGGGCGAGTGGGTTAACACAAAGGCCCAGACCCCGTCCTCCAAACTGACCCACGGGGACCTGATTTTGGAACACACTGACCAATGCAACTGAGAGCAGAGCCTGCTCCTGAGATTTAGGGCTTCAACAGGAGGTTCAGACTGGAGAGACTTATCAAGAGTCCCAGAAGGAATATCAAATGTCTCTGGCTTTGAAAGCCCAGAGACAGCTGTTTGGGGAACAACAGCCCCATTAACCAGTGGCCAGGCACAGAGTTCCTGTACCGCAGCCTCCCCATGCACAGCCCCATGTACACCCACAGCCAGGGGCATTTCTCTAATTTGTTTCCCTATTTTTAGTTCCAGCTCCCTTTGGGTCAGGTTCCATCAGCACGAGGACCTGAATTTGCCATACATGCACTTCTACGGTCACTTTGAGCTGGGCTCCCCTGTGCCAGTGTCCATTACACACATGCAGGCACCTCTGACTGGAGATTCAGTGGGAAGAGGGGGATAAGCCCACTCCATTAACCCCACCAGCACCTTCTGAACAGGTCACGGCTCTCCAGTGCAGAGCAGCTGAGGAGCAGGGCCATGGCAAGGTCCATCACGGACACAGGACTGTAACCTGTCCTTGGAGCCGCAGCCCCAACACGTCCCCCCCAGGGACTCGTGCCACCTACCAGGCGACTGATTTCCTCCTGCCTGTCTGGGGCAGACCTGGCTGTTGCTTTTATCATGGTTGATGTTTGATTGTCTGTGAGCTTCTTGATGCACCTCTGCCCAGCCACGATGTTACACACCTGCACGGGAGGGGACAGCACATGTTGGGGACAGGTGAGACACGGGGGACCACGGCTGAGCACAGCACTCGGGCCCTGCAGCCAGCCCCAAACCAGAGGTGCCAACACTCACCTCCAAGGGCAGGTACGTGTGTTTCTGCTCCTGGCCAACCTGGAGACAGGGCAGGTGGGGGTATTTCAGCTGCAGGTTGTATTTCTGCTTAAAGTACTGAGCCACTGTGCACTCCACAGTCTGACCGCTCTCCAGCTGCAGAGGGAACCTGGCAGAGGCAGGACACAAGGGATGCACCTACTCAGAACAGACACTTCCAGGCCTCAGGCACTATGTACTGTGCCTGGGAAGAGGGAGCTGCCAGGCTCCCACCCTGAGCTGCCATACAACAAAATATACAGCATAAGTGTATTTTCAGAAATGGAGTCAGGAATACTCTGACCCCAGTGTGGGACTGAGGTCCCTAAATAAAGCTCTCCCTCACTAATCCAGCTAATCAGGGCAAATGTTTATTGCAGGATGTGCCACACATGCCACAGTCAGTTACGGAAATACAACACACTGACACTTGGGAGGGCTTGTGTGCCCAGTGCCCTCCCTGGGAGCTGAGCTAAGCTCCAGAGACAGGCTGACCGGCCTCTCCTAGTATGGGGCAGCAGCCCCGGGGGTGGGCAGAGTGTGGGGGGCAGGAGAGGACATTTCCCTTCAAAAGTACAGAAAAAAAAAATCAAACTTCCTGGCTACAGGGCTGAGGGGTGCCACAACACCCACAGCCAGGGCACGATACCCAGTCTCACCCAGCACCAGCTGCTCCCAGCTCCATAAAGAGCTCCACGAAAATGCAGAATTGACTTGATATTCTTTATGGAGCCAAAATTAGACAGGAGAGCCAGGCTGAACAGCCTGGTGAGGCACCACATTCCTCCTGTGCTTGCCAAGGGATGACCCAGGGATGCTGGAGCACAAGGGACGCTGAGGGGTGCCGAGGCCCAGCCTGCTCCCAGGCACATGCAAATAATTCCAAGGCAGACACTCGCGTTATCCCCTGACAAAGCCTCTGCTCTGGCAGTGGCTATTTTAAGAAAGAAGAAAACCAAACTCGGAGGTAAAAACTAGGACAATTCCTGGCACGTCAGCTCCCGCCTGCCGCCGCGCTCCGCCTGCCAGACACAGCATCCTCTGTGCTCCCACCACCCTGCATCCCGCTCCACGTGTGCCACAGGGCTCCAGAGCCTCCCACACGTCTCCTTTTGCCATCAAAGGCTGGAGCTTCCTGTCCACCTCTCCCTAACGACACCAGCTGCTGTTAACAAGGAGAGCAGCGCGGATTTTTCCAAGGGCACTGCCCACCCGCCTTACGTCTGGTGGCTGGCCGGCCGCCGGGTAACGTTACACACGCGGTATTTCCTCTTCATCTGCCCACAGTGGGTCACCTCCACCTTCAGACCTGAAGGGAGACAGGGAGACACAGCACAGTCATGGTGAAGGCAGGAGCAATTCCCCTTTGCCCAATTCCCCCAAGACACTGCCAACACCTTCCTTAGCTAATCCCCCACTTGCAGATACCCCAACAAGAGCATGAGGGAGGCAACAGTGCCCCATGAGACATTTAAAATGTGCATCCCTTGTACCCCCACCTCGCTGCAGGGGCTGGGGGGGACACAGGCCACAGCAGCTGTCAGGGGACAGGTCCCAGTGTTCCCCAGGGGCTCTACCTTTGATCTCCTTGGTGAAACGCACTCTCTGTGAGTCCGTCAGGGGCTTGGGCTGCTCGTCGATATTACGGATGTCCAACACCTCACACATGAACTCGATGACAGGCTGGGCCTTGTAGAAGGCGGTGGCAGACACTGTGGAACAGACACCACGATGTGTCTCTGCCCCCAACCAGCCTCCCCAAACACACCCAGCCCCACCTCTGCAGCTCCCCAGCACGAGAAATAACGTCACCATCGATGTTGAGCATCATCTTCCACATGGCAGGCCGGACTGACTGGTGGAAGCCGAACCAGACCTCCCTGCCCCCTCCCAGGGGGTGGTAGTAGCCTTCAGGGGGGGAGAAGAAGGAGCGGCCGACAGGCGTGTACCTGTGAACGGGGGCAGACCACGTCAGCCAGCGCACACCAGCCCTACAGCATCACCTCCAGCCCCCCGAGCCAGCGCTCGCCCCACCAGCTGCACCACCCACTTTATTTCTTTTCCAGGAGCACCCAGAGACGCGGCAGGCACGGCTACCTCCTCCCAGCAACCACCGAGGCCAGTCCCAGCCACAACAGCCTGGCAAGGGCAGTGGTCCCCTTCCCTCCGTGGCACAGCCCCGTCGCCCCTTGGCACAGGTACCTCATGGAAGCCAGGTGCCTCATGGCAACATCCAGCGCCTGGACGGACTCCAGCGGGACGGGGATCTGCCCGCTGACCAGGGCCTCGTGCAGCATGCGCCAGCTCACGATGGCCATCCATTTGATGGAGACCTTAAATATCCTGTCCTTGCCTTCCCCTGGGATCGTCACCTCAAAGTCAACCTGGGTGCAGGAGGGAAGGGACAGTGACTGTGGCATCCCCGCAGGGACAAGCTGGAGTTGTTTTCTGCTGGTCCTTCCCGGGTAGGAGCGAGGTCACACTGCCCACACGGGGCTCACCACCCCTCTTACCCGCTCGTTCCCAATGGGCAAGGCCGTGACAGTGTAGATGTTCTTCTTCCCATCGTAGACAGGTTTTCGGTCTCCAAAGATCTGTGGTTTGAAGTGCTGCACCATGTACTCCACGACTTCCCTACACAGGCAAGAAAGAGGGGCAGGGGCAGAGAAGGGAGAGGTTTGTTTTGGCCAGTTTCTTTACATCCTGACACCTTCTGTGACCTGTCCAGTGCCCCCTGGCCTCCCTGCCCAGGGCACCTGAGATCTGGGCCGAGTCCCCCTAAGCAGGAAAGCCCCTGGACAAATGGCCATGTGCCCTGCCCCACAACTTGGTACACAGGCTTTGGCAGAAGGAGTGTACGTGGCACGGGGGAAGGCACAGCCACCGGAGCTGCCGCAGACCCGCCATGTGTGCCGGGAGGGAGCGACTCGCTGCCAAAGGCATGTGCAGCATCTGCTCGCCGGCCTTGGGGTCACAGAGCTCCCCGGGCTGCGGGGGCAGGAGGGGACAGGCAGCAAACTGCACATCAAAAAGAAAAACAAAGGAAAGTAAAGTACACGATGGTCTGAGGTCCGGGCTCACTATTTTTAAATCGGGGATTGTTGCCAACATAACACAGCTGCTCTGGAGCAGCAGGGACCGTGCTGAGGCTCTGGACCACTGAGCCTGCTGGGAGGGAACCAACACTGCTGCACAGACGTGGCTGGGGGGGGCCAGCCACCCAGCCGGNCCACCCAGCCGGGCAGCACTGTGACCCTGCCACCGCGGTGACCCCTGCCACAACGTCACCCTGACGGCTTCCATAGCAAAGACAGAGACAGGCACTTATGGAGCCTCCACAAGGAAACTGGAAGCCGGGAACAAGTGCCAAAACCTCTAATACTTGCCTTACCTGTTGACTCTGCGTGGACATTTGTCAGGCTTGATATCCACTTCATAATGATACACATCGATCTTGGGAATGTCCACTTCAAAGTAGTTGGCCAAGAGCTTGATGGGCTTCCCGACGGTTCCTATCCCGGGCCGACGCGGCGCCTGAAACACCTGCTGCAAGGGGGGCAGGTATGCGCCTGCAGCTGCGGGAGAGAGCGCGGGTCAGGAGGCCTGGGAGCAAACCTGTGCCCAGACAGACGGACCACACACAGTCACAGCGCTCTCCAGCACCGCATCCCAAGCCAGAAGGTCCCCCACTACCCCTGCTCCTGGCAGGAGGTGGCAGTGGAAGAATTCAGAGCAGCACAGGAAGCAGCTTCCCTGGGCACTGTCTGGGGAGCACCAGCACTAGCCAAGCCATCGAAGGGCAGTGCCACAGTAGCCCCACCACCTCCCTCAGCACTGGCTCTGGCACTGCCTCCTCTGATGGGAGAGCAGCACCGGCTCCACCAGCATGGAGTTGCAGGTCTGCCCCTCTCCAAGGGGATGCAATTCCCTGGATACTCTGTCAGCAGGGACCTACAGACACATGCATTTCTCCTCCATCCTCCATCAAATTCCAACTTGCTGCCAGAGGGAGGATGATAAAGAAACAGGAAACACATTATTGCATCTGCACTACAGGACTGTCGAACTGCTGGGTTTTGAAAAAAACTCCAAACCCAGACCAATCCTAAATCCCCACTTCAAACAGTGTGGGGACCCATAAAGAGGGAGACACCACCAGTTTTTCCACAATTCCCATTACACAGACTCACTAACAAGGGTCTGGAGACATGGGATGGTACCAGTGCACGGTCACAGGAATGAGCAGTGTTTCTAAGCCAACAGCATCCTCAGACTCAAAGGTATTTAAAACACTGCCAAGAAATTATTCCACTGCTCTCTGAGGTGAGCCCTGTCCTCTCTGCCCCATTCCCACTTTGCCCACCTCCACCCATCCCAGTTTGTGTCTTCTATCTGTTCCTCAAGGCCCATGAGGTCTGGGCCAGCTGGGCCGGTGTGGGGATCGTGTGTGGGGGTATTCACAGTGCTCCATCTGCACAGCCAACTGTCCACGCCAGCCCCAGACAGCGTCCCGGCTCCAATTCAGCCTCCTGAACACATGGCGCTTTTAGCACCCCTTTCTCCCATCCACTTTCTTTTTAAACATGAATTTCAATTCCAGACTAAAAATACCAGGAGCAGAAAACCAGAAGATCAGCAAACTAAGCTTCAAATTTGTTTTTCACTTTTGCACCCACCCTCTGCAAGACGTTTCCTGCCAATGAAATGCCGGACATCAAGGGGATGGGACAACTCTGGTGAGCATCCAGGGGCTGAACTGAAGAAGTTAATGCTCCAAAGCCATCCTCTGCTCCTGCTTCTACCCTGCAGCAGGAGCTCCAGAATTTGCCACAAGCCCTGAGGCTGGGGCTAACCTGGCTCCACCACCTCCTTGGGCAAGGCAGCACGGGACCTGGAGAAAGGTGGGGATCCCGGAGGGTGCTGCAGGGCTCGGCCCCTCTGCAGCTGGCCCAGGACAGGGTGACTGCCAGACCCCCGGGACAAACAGCTGCACTTGGCTCCGGGGGCATCTCGTTTTAAGGAACTGACTTTCAGATGAGTTGCTCCCGGTGTAAGTCATGTCCCCACATGACTAACATTTCTTGGCAGTGGCCAGCTCCCTGCCTGCGAGCTGATGCATTTTTAAATCATGGTTCGCAATCAAAGAGGTATTTGCCAGCGCTGTGGGAGCCTCCGGTCCCTGAGCTTGAGCGAGGAAGCACACAACCCATCTGTGCAGAACCTGCCAGGCCACAGCAGCTCCCCGCTGCCTTCCCTGTAGCCACATCACAACCAGCACCTGCAGCTTCTCCTCCTCTGGATCATCTCATCCCCAAGATGATCCTGACAGCCATGTGTGAGCAGGACAGCATCTCCACGTGCCCAGATCTCCATGTGCCCATGGCATCCCCAAGCATGCAAGGGACGCAGGGTGGCCACAGCTTGGCAGCTGCTCTGTGGCACTTGGGTGCCCAAGAGGAGCTGAAGCTGGTTTGGGGCTGGCAGGAGCTGCAGAGGGTCTACCCAATGGCCCTGCACCAATCCTACACTCTCAGCTCTGCTCCAGTCACCCCAAAAATACGGCTTTGCCATACAAGCCCTCTCACCACAGGACCCCAGATGCTTCATGAACATAACACCCTCCAATCAGGCTCGTGAATCACAGGTGAAGGAAGGAGCCAGCCTCCAGCAACACAGAAGTTGGCTCAGGAGTTTGATAGGACCCAGAAGATACAGCAAACACAGGGTAAGACACACAGTCAGCGTGGCTGGAGGGAGCAGTGCCCAGTGGCAGAGATGCTCTGCGAAGAGCAGGACAGGACCACAACCAGCATTGAGGATGGGCAAGTTCACCCCTGGGCTGACTCAGAGGGGTTTATTTTTGACCACAACACACGTTCCTTGAATGTGACAAGTGGAAGCAGCCACCAAAGCAGCACCTCAAGGATTGTGAGCCGGACTCTCACCCAGCTGCTCCAGCCCAGGTGAGAGGGACCCTAAAGCCATTTCCTTCCTCTGCCACAGCCATGCGGCAGGGCCGAGGGACACACAGGTTGGGTTCATCTCTTCACGCACCACATTCCTGCCCCAGGGTGCTGAAGGTCCCTCCATGATTTGCCTCGGTGCAAATCCTCCTGAAAGCTGCCCTCCGCCCGGCTTGGAGGATGCTGTGCCAGGGAATCCTGGGCAGCTCGACCTGGCATCCCTGGGTACCTTGTGTCCACAGCCCTGGCTGCAGCTTGGAGCAGCAGAAAAGGGGCAGCAAGAAGAAGCCTCGTTAAAAAGTGACCTGAAGTGCATGGAAACAGGGGGGCTCCTGTATGTGGAGGGGCTCCTGCACACGGGGAGTGGGGGGCTCCTGCATACCTCGACTCTCCATGGCAAAGCTGCACAGGCTCCCACTTTGTCATGTAAATGTGGTCGCCGGGGCCGGGGGCTGCAGGGCGAGTGTTGTTCCTGCAGCACAATGCGGCCAGTGAGCGGGATGAAATCCGCCGTCATTAGGAATTCCACGGCCCGGGAGGAGCCACAGACTTTCGCACACAAAGCCGTGCCCTGGGGACGTGCCGGCGGCGGGAGCATCGCCGGGCACCGCGGGCAGAGACGGCGGCGAGGGCAGCGCTGCGAGGTGAAAGCAAGTTTGGGGTAATTAGCGCTGGAAAACGCTTTGTTTCTGTTATTTATTGTAACAGCTGGGGAACACGACCCACTGCCCAACAGCTGCCCGCGCCGGGCGAAGCCGCCGGTGGGACGGCATGAAATTACCATGTCATTGAAATCCTCTCCAGCGCCGCATTCAGCCGAGGGGCCGCGGGAACGGCGCCCAGACAAAAGGGAGTTTTATTGCGGCGGCGGCGGGTCCGCGCCGACCCCCTCCCCGCACACCCACCGCCAAAATACAGCCGGGAACCGCAGAGGAACAAGCGGGGCCGCGGCACCACAAACACCGCCGGGCATGCGGCGTGGGCCAACCTCACCCGAGCCATCTCCCACCTTAAACCACCCCAGAAACTACCCGGGAATTGAAACCGCTACCGGGGGGAAAAGCAAGGGGCAGCACCAGCGGGAAAGGCCGCTGCTGGTGGGGTGAGCAGTTGGCAATCCAAATCTCCAGGCTCGACCCCTTCAAAACTGCCGGCTCTAAGCAGTGATTGACACCATCCTATGCATCCCAAACTTCAAAAAGCCCCATCTCAGCTCTGCCAACCCAGACATCGCTGCCTGCTCCTTCCCGAGTCCCCTGAGCACCCCAGGATCACGCAGCTGTGGGTGCTTTTGAGTTCGACACCAAATGGAGCTCGAACAGATGATGCCCACGCAGGGCAAAGGCTCCAGCTGCAGCATCAAACCCATGTGTGCACCAAAGCCCAGCTCCTGAGGGCAAGGCCGAGCTGCCCAAGCGCTGCTCCTGCCCCATGTCCAGGTTCCTGTGCCTAAAATATGTGCCAAAACAGGCTTTCCTCTATTTTACCGTGGTACTGACTTCTGAAAGCAGCCGAATTCTTTGTAGCCTCAAACCAAGCGCTGCAAAGGGCATCATTGTGCCAGGTCAAACCTCAGCTTCCCGCCCAGAAATCATGGGTGACAAACCTCAAAGTGCAAGTTACAAACCTGCCTGGCCAAGGCGGGTGTCCCTGCGGCCCCGTGCCCTGTAAAGCGCAGTGCCACAGCCCAGGCCAGGTCAGAGCCAAGCTGTGGATGCTGTGACAGAGCACAAGGAGCAGAGCAGGAGCACCACCAGCTCCATCGCACCACATGCAGGAGCTGCGCTCCAGCTGCACTGGCTCCGGAGAGCAGCAGGGTGATGCCAGCAGCGTGGTGATGCCAGCGGTGTGGACACATCTCGACCCTCAGTGCCACAAGCCAACACACAAGGGTCCTGCTGACCCGATTCTGGGTGTCCAGCAGCCCCAAGTCTCCCTTTTTCACCTCTCTCATGGTGTTTGAGAAGCCAGCACAGCAAGTGCCACCAGCCCTGCCGAGCACACCGGCTGGCACATCCAGGCTGTGTGACCCTGATCCACGAACTTGGGGACCCCCTAACAGCACCTGGACCAGGCAGGGACTGACATCCCCTGCCAGCCCCGCGGGGTCTCCCGCCGCTCCCACACTGGCCAGGCAGCAGCCAGGGACACGCAGAGCCAGGAGCCGCAGACAAAGGCGGCCCCCAGTGCCGGAGGGACAGGACAAAGGCGGCGCCGGCTCCTCTCTGCGTCGCACCGCGGCCCCACTCCAGCCGCGGAGGCTGAACCCGCCCGCAGCCCCGGAGGATCACCCGGCCCAAGGAGCAGCTCCTCTGCCTGATTTGCCTTCCTCCTCGTGCCTGCCATCTTAATAACTTATCTGCGTTTTGTTCTTCCCGGGGTTTAGGGACAGGCTGCAGAGAGTGTTTAGAGATAAACCATACGTTCTGTGTCTCCAGGCAAGGTGCTTCTCCCGGCTTTGTTTCTCGGCCTAATCCCTTCCCAGAGCCAGGCACACGCGATTTCGTGTTTCCTGAAGATAAAGAGCCCCAACAGACGGAGCAGCTTTGGGGTTTTTGCAGGGTTCAGCACAGGAAGACAACGGTTGAGATTAACAGCCTTTAGGAAGTTTGCGAGGGATAAAGAAAACTAAAAGTTGGGGGAAAATAAGTTTAGTTTTTAAACCCATCATTTCTGTGTGCCTCCCTGAGCAGTGCCTGCAGGTCAGATGTCCCAGGTTTCCCTTTCCAGGCATCTCCACGTTGGGCACATCCAGGCATACGCCAGTTTCTGTTTTACTGCCCTGACAGGCCACAGCACTGTCAGAGCTCGCATGTGAGGCTCAGCCCACACCCGGGGGCTGTCACAGGCAAAGGGGTGCCACGGCACGGCATGATCCACAGCAGCTCTGGTGACATGGGGTTCCCGTGTCCCCTGCACACAGGGTGACACAGGTGGGAGCAGACATCCTTCATCCAGACTTGGGTAGGGAAGGGAAAACTCCCAAGGGCTCTCAGCATCAGAGCCCTGCTCCCACTGCAGCCCCCATGGCCACGGGGATCGAAACCCAAATCTGTCCCATCAGTTTGGGCTGGGGTAGGAGCGTGCAGGTGCCTGGCAGTGTTATCTGCGTGGCCCCGAGGTGGCAGTGCCGCTATCGCCCCGAGGCACCGGCACAGCCCGCGGTGCCGCCAAATCACGGCTTCCAGAGGCCATAAATCAGCCCCAAACACAAAGCGCCAGCAGCCAGAAGGTAACACAGACACGGGGAGATCTCTGTGCCAGACTTAAAGTAAATACTGTAAGAAAGGACCAAAGTTTGATTACAAACATGCAGCAGGTTTATGTCAACATCTCACCGGGCCAAGGCATTACTGTGGGTGCCAAACCCACCAGCAGGAGAGCGGCGGCAGGGCAGCGACCCCTGTCCCCATCGCCCTGTCCCTCAGCACGGCAGCAGCCACCCCGTCTCCATCACCTCATCCCTCCTGCCTTATTTTAGGCACCAAAATCTTCCGTGACTCAGAGCAGCACAAGTTCGCGATGCTCACGCCGGGCACGAGCGACCGGCCGCCGAGGACGGCAGAGTTTTGGGGCCTGGACCGATAGCACCATCAGTGCTGCCATGCCCAGCCGGTGTGCATGACCGGGGTGGGGGACACGGGGGTGGCTCTGGAGCTCGGCCCCGGCGCCGCACATGCCCCGGCACCGGGAGCGGAGACGCTTCGTGCTGTCACGGAATCACCAGCCTCCGCCAGCTCCAGCCTGTCCCTGCGCCCTGAAACCGGGGAAACGGGGAGCTGGGGGACGGACAGGGAGCTGGGGGGTGGATGGGGAGCTGGGAGACAGATGGGAGGGTTGAGGAGGATAGATGGGGTCCTGGAGGATGGATGGAGTGCTGGGGGGTAGATAGGGTGGGACGGATGGGATGGGAGCTGGGGAGACGGAATGGGAGGTTGGGGAATGGAATGGGAGCTGGGGGCATGG
>VZRE01010852.1:191744-206014 GCA_013396775.1 Cephalopterus ornatus
TTTTTTGGTTTTTGACTCATTTTCTGCCAGGCCGGGCCTCGGGGGAGCGCTGGGAAGCAGTTCTTGTGTTGGGTCATTCCTGAGGTGCCCCGGGCAGGGATCCCCCGTGGCCCTGCTCCGAGGGCAGAGCATCCCTTTTCCGTCCTTTCCCATCCCCTTTCCCACCGCACCTACCAGACCCGGCCTCCCCAGCGAGCGCAAACCCCGGCCCTGTGCCCTGGCTTTGGTGGCAGTGGGAAGCCCCAGGAGCATCGTTCCCGTGCCGTGCCCGAGGGGCCCGGGTGTGCGATCCTGGCTGGGCCGTTCCAGGAGGAAAAGCCGCAGGGATTCACACTATCAAAGTGTTCCCACCTCGTGCTGAACCCCCAGAACGGGAGCGAGGAACTCCGGGGGCTGATCCGTGAGATCTTCCCATGACGTTGGGAAGACCCCAGGATAAGCCACGTTTGGCTTCCCTGACCCCCCCCGGCCCCACACGGCAGGAGTGCCCTGCAGACAGAACCCACACCTGGCACGGGCACACCTGGCACGGCGGGCGGCAGCTGCCGGGGGTCTCAGACAATCCTGACCCACTTTCAGCCACAGCTCCCACGCTCCGGCCTCCTCCAAAAGCTTTTCCTGTCCTTCCCGCAGTTTTTTTAGTGCGGTGCAGCTGTCTGGGGAAACAAACCCTCACCTCACATACCAAAGATGAAGCAGTGAACGGCTCTTGCATTTATTCCTTGTGACTCTCCAGTATAGAATCCCCTCTCCAGGCAGGTACAGTCCATTAACACCAAAATTTCTCTGTAGTTTCCCAGATATTACAAAAACAGGCCCATCCTGAACCCCTCCCCTGGGGTCTGCAATTTCAGCCTCCTTTAGGATCCCAGGAGATGTCACCCGTATTTCCGTCGCTTTCTAACTCCAAACGCATCAGAAATAGAGATATTGTGGCAATGAGTTCCACAGGTGACACGTTGTGTACAAGTTTTAATTAAAAGTTAAATAATTTAAGACATTTGTTTACAGGCAACGGTATCAGTTGCTCACTCTGTACATTGCATTTATTGGACAGCAACAAGGAAAAACAGAACATTTGGCACAAGAATGCCAATTTTTTTTTATTATTATTATTAATATTTTTGGACACATGAACACAAAATATCCCTGCAGGCTAAAAAAAAAAAAATACATTGCAATTGTACACGACCAGCACGGGGCTGTGACCCCCAGGACAGTTTAGAAAGTACCTCGTATTGCTAGAGACATACATCCAGTCCAAAGTTAATAAAATACCATTTGAAACATTACAAGTCTAACAATATAGAAACCAAAAAATTACATCAGAAGTCAAACTGAACAAATGCGAACATTTTACATTGAAGTTGCAGCCTCTAGACATAGAAATATGAAAATGTCAATAGCAAGGTCTAAGAAAATCTGTAAGTGATATTTAGTGCAAGATCTTTCCTCCAGTGCAAAGGGAAAGGAACTTGCAGTGGATCGGGATCGGGATGGATCCAACGCCCTCTGGCCCTGCCTTCTGAAAATGAAAGCAGGGTCACTCCCTCGCTATTGAGCAAGAAAACTCCTACAGCACATCCACAAAGGGGTCGGGGTCGGGGCTGTCGGACGCTGGCTCTGAACGAGGGCCCTTCCCCTTCCGAAGGGCCGAGCAGGGACACACCTGCCCCTCCATCCCACCTCTGCTCCCTCGGGATGCAGCTCCAGCACCACCCTGGATAACTCACAGAAGGGCTAGCTGGGGATTGCCAGAGCTCGTTCAGAACTCAGCAGGGACAAAGCAAGCAGAACTGGGTGGAAAACAGGATTTCTGCCCCCTCCCCCCCTTTTTTTATATATTTTTTAAATATTTTTTTTTATATGTAACCACTCCCTCCCCCAACTCTTTGAACTTTGCTACATTTAAAATCTTTCACACCACAGAGCTAAACAGTGGCCAACAGGCTTTATTTATTAAAAAAAAAACCCCAAACAAACAGAACCAAAAAACAAAACACCCTAAAACTACAGCTACAGAATGCACATCTTCCCATTGATTGACACATGCAGAACGAGTCACTCAGGCCCACGGGGCTCACCCAGGTCCTCAAGTCCTCCAGACTTGGGCTCAGACCTGCCTAGGGCAGCACTGCTGCGACCTGGATCCTGAACTTCAGTGCTTTCCCCCTCAAACTCCAGCCCTGTCCACCCCACTCGGGTGCTGGCCCAGGGCTCCACCTGGTCTGAGGTCAAATATCCAGTCACAGGCAAACCAAGGAGAGGCTCTCCCTTCCCTCAGTCTCAACCAGGAGTGCTTGGCACTGGACAACTAACTGGTGATAAAATTAATTTATTTTTTATGCACCCTTATTAAACCAGCTCCATTCCTAGTGCACAAGCTCAAAAAGGGGATCTTGGATCCTACCACCTCCAACAGGTGCTCAGGTGCTTTTCAAGGTGCCAAAGTTTTCTCTGTGTGTTGGGTCAGTCAGAGTTCACTCTAAAAAGGGGTTTTTTTGTCTTCTCCCTGAACGAGTACTGAGAAAAGCAGCGGTCAGTCTCCCACCCACATGTCCTGATTTTGTTACACAAGTGAGGTATTCTTCAAAAAAAAATTAAAAAAACTAAAAAGCATCTTTCTGTGTTTTTTTAGTCTCAACCTGTCCCAGCACATGCCAGGGGCAGGGTTCACTTCAGTCCCATTTTCAACAGAAATGAAAAGAGGTTAAACTTAATTTATGAGACGTACTACTGGCAAGGAGGTTACAAAACTGCTTGAATAAGTTCAGTGTACTCTGGTACAACTGAAAACAACAGCATTTAGAAATGTAAACTTTCATTTATTTACAAGCTTAAAGACTGAAGGAAACAGCATTTCCTATTGCTGAAATTTGGGGGGGCTGGTTCCTAAGCTTTGGGACAGCAGACAACTTAGCAGCAAACCCCACAAGAGTATCAGAGACCACAGTGCAATCCTTGGGCTTCTCAAACTCCTCCTCAGTTTAGGAATAAGCTTTAATCTGCACTAACTCAGGCTTACACTAGCACTAACTCAGGTTTACACTAAGAGGAGTCTAGTCTTAAATTACTATGTTCATGGATTCCAGGAATACCCGGGGAAACCAGGCCCCTGGTCTGGATTACAGGTTGCAGCTGAAAAAAGCCAAGCAGATTAAAAACCTTAATTTCTAGGCTGGGATAGAATCAGTATTTGAGACTCACATGGGTTCAACATGCTATGAATGCAGTTGTGTGGGCAACCCAAATTCCCAGGAAAAAACAGTTCAAAATGCTGGTACAAGTCCCCAGGTTGCCTGTCACACAATACATTTCGACTGTACACGTTGGCCTTTCCTACACGGAACACCCAGTTTCCAAGCTTATAAAAAATGTTCTAGACAGGACACCAACAGTGAATATAAAACAGTTAAAAATAATTCTTAAAAAAAGCATGGAAATGCGTCTTTTCTAATTAGTTTCAGAAACTGCCAAATTGTGTGTTCAGAAAACGACACGAGAATGTTGGTCAAACTCATGCACAATCCTCAGCTAGAAAATTACACTGTTGGGGGGCTTAAAAAACAAAGATTTATTGCCAAAGTTAAACCTTCTATGAGAAAAAAGTTTTAAAATCACTTAGATTTATCAAACCACACAGCAGCATAAAGTGGGCACTTTTGTAAAAGTTTGCAAAATACCTAAAAGCTAAATTTTTTTTTTTTTTGTTTTATCATTTTTAGAGGGGGGAAATGATGGTTCAGTACTTGTTACGATACCATGGCAGTATTATTTATAACCATTATCATTAAAATCTACTGACAGGCATCACTATTGGTTATATTACACATTCACAGAACAAGAACCACCTATTAACTCGCAGTATAGTGCAATTGCTTTGCAGCCCAAGTCTGCAGAGATTAAAAAGATAATTAGTAAAACTGACAAAAAACTGCAATACCTGTGAAAGTTATGTTTGTTAAAAGGCATTTACAGTAGTGAAGTCTAAAATCTCCATTAAAAAATCTATGGCCCCACACGACAGAAGGATTACAGCGAGCTGGATAAAACATTTTGCCATCACATCATACTCACGAAGCAGGGCACGGAGACAGGGCAGCGGTCACCGTCAGCTCATGGGATGAGGAGAACTTAAAAACCACAGCTAGCAAAAGATTTGATAGAAACCTTTCGTGCCAAGTCCTTGAAAAATTTCAGGATGATCAGCCTTTGCGCTTTGAGGTAAAAATTCAGTCCAATGCATCAGAAAAGACAAGTCTATGGATTTCTAGTACAGAAAACAATGAAACAAATGGCTCAATTGTGTTGGTGCATCAGACGTTGCAGTGAAGAACAGATTCAGTGCGACTGTCCGGAGCTGCTGGTAGTGGGCAGTCCAAAACCCCCCGGCCCTGGCGAGAGCAGGAGGCTTCCAAACACTTCAGGACTGCGTGGGTTGTTGTCTTGCCTCATCTTCCCAGGTGCTCTCAAGCGAAATACATGGTGTGCTGGGTGTCGTGGTGGATCTGCACGGCCTTGGCCAGCGCCTGCGGGTCGCGGCCGTTGCTCTGCCCCGACACGTGGCTGCCCTCGGCGCTGCAGCAGACACACACCGTGAGCACTGGGGCAAGCAGCACAGCGCAGCGTCGCTACCTCCCTACCAGCACGACGAGGCCATTCCTTACCTGTCATGATCCTTGTCCACGAGGTGGTACCTGGCCCGGAATGCCACCAGCCTGGCGTAGTAGGCTGGGGCCGGGATGGACACGGAGCGGGTGCAGCGCACGTAGGTGTGGCACAGCTGGTACGTGAGGAGCTGCAGCTCATCCGCAGTGAAACAGTTGTCATCCCACAGCACCTGGTAGTGGGAGGGCCGGCTGGTTCCCTGTGGAGAACAGGTGAGCACTCAGCGGCACAGCAAGAGCAGCAGCAGAGGTGGTACCTGCAGGCTGCACCTTCCAGCAGGCACCGAGGAGTCAGTGCCAAGCGGGTACTGCTGCACTCTGAGTCTGCCAAGCTACCAACAGAAGTGACATTCCTCATGGGAACAACTACGAGGATTTAGTCTCACAGCCTGAGCACGGCAGAGCTGACATTACCTGAATTCCTGCATGGCTACAGAGGTAAAAGTCAAATTCAGAAGGATGTGTGATGGTGCTGTCCACAGTAGTGCCTGCTGGTACGTTGCCGCTCTTACCCACCTGGTGAGGAAAGTTTATTATTAGCCCATGCGTTTTTTGGAAGTGACCCAACGCTACCTCCTAAGGTAGGTTCTACTGAAAGCTGCTGGAGAATTTACCGCTTAAAAAGGTGGAAAAATATTAAGGTTGTTTACATAGGAGGAATGAAAATGTTCTCTTGCAAGTTCATTTTTAGAAACTTCACCAAATCCAGCTGGTGTGTCATCAGAGGAAAACAAAATCCTTGCCAGCACCATTAGAGCTGCAGAGTGGGATAAAGCCTACACAAGTAATTCAGGATCTGAAAATGCAGGATTCTGAGATAAATTTATTTCATGCCCTTGTTTGCCCTCACACCCCAGAGATGTGAGTTTTTAAGCAAACCTGAGATCAAGAGCTTCCCTACAGAAGATTCCTTAGCTGGCCTGTGGATTTGTGCCACAGGCACGTCTTAGAGGCACCGAGAGACAGAACAAGGAACAGCTAGGTCAGCTCATAGTCAGCAATCCTGGACTATAAAAACAGCTACAGCTCCAGGTACACAAATACCAGGATACAGAGCATACCTATTCCACAGGGGCTGGGAACAAGCTGTTCCATCTGATGTAGAGCAATAAAAAAAGGAGGAACTGGTTATTTTGGTACAGAAAGCCTGTTACCACCCAGCTTTAGTGGGCAGGATGGATCCCACCCCGCTGAACCAAATAATCCCACTTTCCTGTGCCATCACCTCCCCGTCACGGAGTCAGTACTTGCCCTTTCAGTTTTGTCAGCGCAGAACAGCCTGGTGTGATGCCTTTTCTGCACAACAATGTAGGTTATTCCCGGTCTATAATCTTCCTCCAAACTAATGCAGGCCTTCCGGATCGCGATCAGCTCCGGCCAGGCTACCTACAAGTAGGAGATTTAAACATTAAATGATGAACTCAGTACACACAATATTAATTTTTTCCTGTGTACAAATGCTACGTCGTAAGAAGCACGATCAGATGGGAAAACTGCACATTGTGCTTGCCCAGGAAAACTCAGTGAAACTTAATTTTTTCAGTAATTATCTCCAATAATAATTTTCCTACATATATTTTTCCCAGGGCCAATCCCTTGTAATCCACATAAATATATATTCAAGGGTAAATCCCTTTTCACGAGCAAGAAGAAACAATCAGACAATACCTGTTTCATCTGTCCTTCTGACACTCCCCCTCTGTAGTAAATGATCCTCGTGGGCTTGAAACGAGTGGATTTGTAGAACTGGATCAGCAGCTCCCGCACCATGTTGGTGAGGTCCTGGATGACCTCCTGGCTGTAGAGCAGCTCCTGGGAGGTCTCCTGGCGCGAGGTCTGCACGCGCACGGTGGCGCAGTAGCGGCTGGGGTGCCCGTCCATGCTGCCCACCACGGCCGCGATCGACGGCTTCTTCCCGTCCCCGGCCGGGGGGTGAGTCACGTCTGCTCCCAGGAAGATCACTGGCTGCTGGAACACCGAGGGCCTGTTGGGTTAACATTAAGGTTGATTAGTTAGAACCATGGAATCCCAGAACGGTTTGGGTTGGAAAGGACCTTAAACATCACCTCATTCCACCCCCTGCCATGGGCCTGGACACCTTCCTCTAGCCCAGGTTGCTCAGAGCCACATCCAACCCGGCCTTGGACCCTGCCAGGGATGGGGCAGCCACAGCTTCTCTGGGCAACCTGTGCCAGGGCCTCCCCACCCTCACAGGAAAGCATTTCTCCTATATACCTAACCTAAATTTGGTGAGCTTGTTTTCCCATGCAGTGCTGGATGGCTCCGACTCCCCTTGGTGCAGGGCTGACTGGGCAGACTGTGGATGCAGATGCATCCTCCTCTGTCCACTCCAGACTGCGGGCATTTCTAAAGCATGCTTTATTTTGAAAGGTATCATTTCAGCAAACACAACAAAAGGACACAATTTCGTTTGACAATCCAGACACCAAGCAGAGCTTTCAGTTGCATCTCACCTTTGATGAGGTACCAGCACATTGTTGATTCCTCCGAGCTTCGCGTTGATCTTCAGACACAGGTTGGACAGAGTTTGTGGTGAGGTTTTGACCACATTCTTTACTTGAACACACTGTGTGGCCATGCCCAGAAGAGTGTCTCCAACCCGCTTGACTTCAGCTGCGACAGAAAAAGAAGTCAGTGGTTCCAATTACCCCAAGAGGCAGGAGCTTCATCGGCTTGCTCTTATTTTATTTTTTTGAAATGTTACTGTAATTCAGATCCTTGAATCTTCACTGAGAAAGGTTCAGTTTGCTCTTTGGTGATACACAAGTTCTCCAATCAGATAAACCAGCTCCAAAACACCCTTTTAAAGGGAACACATTCCCTCCCTCCTGCCACCCGCTTGCAGTACAACCCATTATCACCCTACAGCCCCTTCCCCGTACCGTACACGGGCGTCTTCCCGGGCAGAATCACCACGATGAGCTGCAGGCCAACGTAAGTCAGCTTGAGGTGTTTGAACATGGGCTCCACACTGTCTGCACCCTGGGCGTACTTGCAGAAGCAGGGCTGGCCCTGGATGGGCATCCCCGCGTCCTTGGAGATCTTGCGCAGCTGGTCTGTGAAACTCCTGAAATAGAAAAGGATTTGTCCTGGCCTTTCCACCACGGGTCACTTTGCCATCAGTTTGATCAACCAGGTTTAAGCTGCTCCTGCTATTTCACACCAGTACAGTAATTATTTTTTAGAAATTCTATCCCCATCAGGCACTCACTAATACGACTCTAATCCTCGCTGAGGAAGTTCATCAGCTTCTGTAATTTTACAAGTCTTACAGAAACAGACATTTGAGTTGAACACCCTGAGGCAGATTCCCAAACTAGTACTGATGCTCTGGTAGATTTTTATTCATCTACCAAACCTATCTGAGCAATATTGCAACTGATTTTTGCCAATCAGTGGTTCACACCAGCTCTATCTTTAGGATTCTGTAGAGTAATTTGAAGGACAGGAGAAAAATTGTGGTGTAAGTTCTTTTTACTATTAGATGCATTAAAATCAACCTAGACTGCACATCACCTTTCAGAAACACGAGAAAAATAAACCCTGAAATAGAATCCTGAATAAATGGGAAAGTACTTACTTTAGCAAGTCTTCCCTGCATTGTTTTTGAGGAGCAAAACAGGCAACAGCCCAAACTTTAATCTCAATGCCAGCATAGAACTGTTTCCCTCTCATGTCCCATACGCCTTGGTTTGGTGTGGCCACAGTCTTGTTCTAGGTAAAGACCAAAGGCAAATTAAAAATAAACCACTGCTCTGTTTTGACTGTAGCCCAGCAGTGCTCACACAGAGGAAACTTCATGAGAAGGTACATCAAACACCTCATGAATGCCAATAACCTCAGGACAAGACATGGAAACTCACCCTGCCTCCGTACTGCAGCATTGGGGCTGGCAGCACTCTGCCTGTCAGCTCCGTCATTTCGTTATGGACAACAATTCCAAACTCCTTCAGGTACGGATCAGGCCCACCAACCATACTGTTGCTCTTCACCTGGGGACAAGAGAAGTGTTGATGTCACTACATTAAAGCTTCAGGTGATTTCTCTCTTGGTCACTGTGCTCATCACCACCTGCTCCAGTGCTCTGGAAGAGCCACGAGAAGTGACAAACACGGACTGTGCAGCTGGAAGAGCACTCACCAGCCTGCTGATCTCCTCCTGCCGGTCCGGCGCCGACCGCGCCGTTGCTTTTATCATGGTCGAGGTCTGATTGTCTGTGAGCTTCTTGATGCACCTCTGCCCAGCCACGATGTTACACACCTGAATGGGAAACCAGAGGTGCTGTGACACCACTGAACACGTTTAACAGAGGACAAACAGAGCACAAGAGTCAGACCCTCACCTCCAGCGGCAGGTACGTGTGTTTCTGTTCCTGCCCCACTTGGAGACAGGGAAGGTGAGGGTATTTCAGCTGCAGACTGTACTTCTGCTTAAAATACTGAGCTACTGTGCACTCCATGGCCTGCCCGTTCTCCAGCTGCAGAGGGAACCTAGAAAGGACATTTGTTCTGCTTAGACTTTGCAAGAATTTTTTGAAGGAAAAAATGGTATGGAAAACCTATTCCAGACAAGGAATGCTGCAAGCCTTTATTTTCCCTAGCTACTGGATCTCTTCTTCATGAAAAGATTTTATAGACTGTGTACTGAATTTCTAATATTTTAGCTGTTTTAAAAATGTGAACCTTTGGTAACTCCATTCAAAAGCCAGGATACAGCTCAATTTTCCTTGGGTTGAAGGAAATAAAGCAGTGGTCAAAACCCACAAAATTCCTCTGCTCCACTAAGACTAAGCATTCCCGTAAAGCCTGTAAAAGGCTGCTTCATCATAGAATCATGTTTATTCCCGCATAAACAATACACCAAATATATTTAATAGGTTCAAGATTTTAAAAATTGCCAGGAATTGCTTGACACATACGTCTGGTGACTGGCTGGTCGCCGGGTAACGTTGCAAACTCGGTATTTTCTCTTCATCTGGCCACAGTGGGTAACCTCTACTTTTAGACCTGAAAAGCCAACAGAAAATAAATTCTGGCACAGGAACCAATTTCGAGGAGGATGAAGGCACAAAGGAACAGCCCAGCTTCCCAAGTGCCTTAGAAATTTTCATGACAACATAATATGAGCAGGTTTCAGTATTTTGTTGCAGCACCTTTAGGATAAGCCTTACCTCTGATTTCTTTGGTAAACTTGACACGCTGGGAATCTGTCAGGGGTTTGCTTTGTTCACTGATGTTCTGTATGTCCAAGACCTCACACATGAACTCAATGATAGGCTGGGCACGATAGAAAGCGGTCGCTGACACTAAGATGAAAAGAGAGGACAATTAATGGAGAAGGAGAAAGAACCCCGTTATGTGGGTGAGCCAGAATCCCCTACACACCGTCGATGTTGAGCATCATGTTCCACATGGCAGGACGGACCGACTGGTGGAAACCAAACCAGACCTCCCTGCCCCCTCCCAGGGGGTGGTAATAACCTTCAGGGGGGGAGAAGAAGGAGCGGCCCACAGGGGTGTACCTGAAATAAAAAAAAAAGAAAATTAAAATTTGGATAATTTCTTTCTGATACACCTTTTTACACTGACACCTGTAGTTTGAAACACATTTCTACGGCACGTTAGAAGCGTCAGAGCTCACTTACGGCAAGACCACAAAGCCTTTTCTGACAGTGCAGCTGGAAAGGCTACAGCAAATTCCTGTTAGAAACATGACCAGCAGGCACAAGGCCTGAGTTCAGATCACATTTCCCCATTCTAGTGCAAATTTGCGAGGCAGGCATTGAATTACACAGCTGCACCCTCATCCCTTCTGCCACAGGGAAGTGTGACGGCAGCAGAGCAGCAGCAAGGAATAACTAACACAAATGTTAAGAGGGATAGAGGACGAATGCAGTCAGAAGGCCCCAAAGGTTCCCACCTCATGGAGGGAAGGTGCCGTGTGATTACGTCCAGTGCCTGTACAGAATCTTCAGGAACTTCATTCAGGTGCCCTGCCAGAGCTTCCAGCAGCATCTGAAGGCTGACGACTGACACCCACTGAATGGAAACCTTAAATGTCTGGTCCTTCCCCTCTCCTGGAAGTGTCACCTCCATATCCACCTGCCATGGGCACAACAGAATCAAGCACAAGCTTTGGTAACGGACTGCAGACAGACACAGCACTCAGCAATGGTATGGTTTTCTCCTAGGTGTCCTCTGAATCTCAATTTTTGATGATTAGTTTGTGTAATGACCTTAAAATACGACAACTGGTTTCCTCGGGACTTTGAAAGTTTATCATTTATTCATCTGAGAAACTGCACTGGGGCATCTTTAAATGTAAATTTTAAGCAGTAATTAGTATGGTGACATCAAAGCTCTGGAGAACGGTGAGTCATTTTTTAAGTCAGCCAGTTAACAGCAAGATATTTTGTGAACCAAACAGTTCACAAAGAACACTTTCCAATTGACACTGTAACAGTATTCCCACAGAAACTTAGAGCAACACTTACCCTGTCCCTGCCAATGGGTAACGGGTGTGCCGTGTACATGTTCCGCTTCCCATCGTAGCCAGGCTGCCGATCCCCAAATATCTGCATCTTGAAGTGCCTCACCATCGTATCCACCACCTCCCTGCAGAGGGATTCATAGAGTTAGGGTGAAGAACAGAAAATCCAGCCATGGCCTTACACAGTTTAAAATTCCTTTTTCACATTTTCTTAAAGGTCTGATAAAGAACAATGCACCAGAGCACTCCCAGGTCACACCAGGGCTGTAAATGTCACCTCCAGGTTGGGACACCCAAGTGTCACACACTGCACAGGTACCTGTACTGTCAGCAGAGCTACAGCTGAAACAGGCAGAGGAACCTGGAGAGCTGTTCACACCGAGGAGCAGACACAAGCACCTGCCTCGGGGTGGATTGGTTCCACTGACAAAGCCTCTATGTGTGGACTCCAAAATCTACAAGCTGAATTCCTCCCCTGCAGCTGCTACACACGTTTGTATAATGGCCTGTGGAACAATTATCAGGGACATTCACTTGCAGACTGTAAAATAACACCAGCTTGAGTTCAACACTCAGTACACTTTCCAGAGCCTTCCAGATTACAGGCCAATTGCAACACATCTTCATAAAAACAAGAACAGTACAGTTCACCGAAAAGCTGACCACAGAAGAGACAGAAACAGGCCTTTAGCAGATGGAGAATTCCAAGGATGTACAGTTTCCTCACACTCAGGAATATACTCCTAATTTCAATTAATAAATCTTTATTAAGCAACTCCTACCTGTTGACTCTTCGGGGGCGTTTCTCCGGTTTGATATCAACGTCATAGTGATACACATCAATCTTGGGGATCTGCACCTGGAAGTGATTGGCCAGGAGGCGGATGGGTTTCCCAACAGTGCCCAGGCCTGGGCGGCGGGGCGGCTGGAAGAGGCTGGCTGGGGGCCCTGGGAAGTCAATGAACACGTGTGAGATGGGATGGCTCGCTCCACGCACCTCTCAGGGCTTGGAGTGACTTTCTGACAGGAAGAAATCTCCAGCAGCTTTCTGAGGTTGCGAACAGAGACGTTCCAAGAGGCTCAGCCTTCCAGCTGCTCGGAACTTCCTGGGAGAAAACGTGTCCCCTAAAGCATGTACAGGTTGGCACCATAATTCATTCTTAAAATTGTAGTGGCATTTATCCATGACTGTGGTCATGAACTTCACAAGAGTCCCAAGACGGAATGCAACCATGCAGATATTATGTATTTATCTTTACATTGCATGAAAATACATCCCTACCTCCGTTTCTAAACCAAACCAAAGGCCACACAAGCCACATTTTGTCACTGTTTTCGTTATAAACTTCAGATCTTAATGATCCAATTTAAAATTCCAGCACAAAGACAGGAGTGAGGAAGGGTTTAGGCTTTCTTCTAAATAGAAGGGTAAGGGAAAAAACAGGCATGGACCCCTCAGAAATGTGGAGATGATTTATTTGGATAGAAGAGCTTCAGGAACAGCTCTAAGGAGGAAATTCTTAGAGACCTGGAAATGTTACTCACACGCAAGCTGGTCACTAGGGAAACCTCTAGTTACCTTCCTCAAAGTGCTAAGATCTGAGACACCATGTTAACAAGATTAAACTGACTGTTTTTTTAAATCGATCACAGCCTCAGTTGACACCACACATAAAGCAAATGGCATTGGTATATATTCATGGGTTTGGCTATATCTGCCAGTGCTCAGTGCGACCAAAGTGTCTTCCTTCTATTGTAGAGTAGCAAAGGCGAGGGGAAAAAGTATCACAAGAACTCAGTAATAAGCCAATCATAAAAATTAGGGCATATGTAGTATCATGACCTGACAGCATCCGTGTAAGTCAAAGGCTCAGAGGTGAGACCAGGAGGGAGGAAAGGTAGCTAACTCCTATTCGGGTAAACTTCAACACAACCATAAACTGAACCCAGGACGAAATCTAGGGAGATTCCACACTGGATTACAGGCCATCCATTGGTTACTGCATTCCCGAATAAAAGTACCAATCTGAGGACACCAGCCCTGGAATATTTTTAAGCAAAAGGAACACGGAGCGTGTAAGCAGCTGGAGCCCAGGGCTGCATCAGCTCCCCAAAGCCACAGTGGCAGGGGGCTGTCAGGGCCACAGACACCACTCAGGACACATCCCGGGCTCTGCACCCTCCATCCCGGAGCAGCTCACGGCACCACAGTCACACCAGGTGTGGGGTACAGTTGGTGCTTAAAAAAACTACAGCTGTCTTGACAAGCGTGAATCATTGAGGGCAATCAAAGTTTGCTGTGCTTATTTGGATACGAGAGATGATCCATTAATCCCATGCTAATTAGTCTGAAGGAAGTGCAGGCACTGACCTCCTGCGAGAGATTAAATGACAACTATATTTACCTATTTTCCTCCCTCAGCATTGACAAGTTCTGCAACCAGGCACAGCAACGCTGCCCTCGGTTCTGACCAAAGGAGGTAAATCTTACATTTCCTCCTTCCTAAAGTTATTTCCCAAAGGATTCCAGAGAAGCAGCTATAAACTGTTTTCCTGTTTGAAGCCAGGCTGCCCCAGCATCACAGGATTTTTGCCTGATCAGCCTGACTAGGGTTGTATGTGCTGCTGTATTTCAGTTTCTTCTACCCCATGACAATTACATTTCAAGCACCTCAACCGAGTTGCTTCAGACAGGAAGCAGTTTTCAAAACTGAAAGAGGATCTGCTTCTCCAGCTGTAAGTCAGGGAGGCCACGATACATCACACACATATAGCAGGCTCTGAGTCAGCCCTCACCACCTCAAACTCTGGATTCTTCTGGAATTGCACCTCTGTGTCAAAAAACATTTCCTATCACACCAAAATTAACGCCACTTCGATTATACCAATCGTTTGAATGGGAACTCGGTGGGTCAGGTGTACAGGCCACCGAGGGCAAGAAATACATCCTGCAGGCATTTGATGGAAGAATAATCTTGCAATAAGGCACGAGCAGGAAAATGCCACATGCAAAAACCCATCAAGTTTGTTAAAGAAATAAACAACCCTATTTTCAGACAGCATCACCTTAAACTCTCAGCAACGGCTCAATGT
>VZRE01010852.1:210181-232779 GCA_013396775.1 Cephalopterus ornatus
GCGGGCGCGGTGCATGACGGGAGGGGCCCGGGCCTCGGGCCTCGGAACCAGCCCATAATAAAATAAAGCGTAAAAGTCGCGCGGTCTGAATAAAACCCCATCGGCCGGCCTGAATAAAACCCCATCGCCCGGCCTGAGTAAAACCCCGTGGCCCGCTGTGGGCTCGGTTGTTCTGCGCAAAGGCGCCTTTGAACTCCGGCGAAGGCCGGCGCGGTGTCACCTGCCCTCGTGTAAATAGCCCTTTGCCTTGGTGAACATGGTAAATACCGCTCACGAACACCAGCCGGCGCGCGGATGCCGGTGGTCAGAACGTGCCGCGGGGGCGGGTGCCCGTTGCGCCGAGGTTTGGCCGGGTTTCGGGGCGGCTCGGCCCGCCTCACCGCCGTGTGCCCTCACCGCCGAAACTGTGTTTTGCTTTGCAGTTGCCGCTGGCGGCTTTGGGCCCGGAGCCGCGGAAGGCCCTGGACAGCGACTCCGACAGCGGCCAGGGCAGCTGCCACACGGGCCAGGGCTCGGCCTCCTGCGAGGACAGAGGTCTGTAACCTGCTCCTGCAGCGCCGCGTTCTTGGGTCCCTGAAGTCGCCTTCCCAGGAGCTTTGCCGTCGCTTGGCCCGCGGGAATCCCGACTCCTTCTTGTTGCCTGGGCGTCCGTAAATCCCTGAAAAGCATTTTTTTTTGGAGGTGCAGGGAGGGAAAAAGACGAGTGGGACGCACGTGGCTTAATTGCTTGTTCCCTGTCTTTTGTGGTTTGGTTGATCTCTGTGCTTTTACTTCGTCTCCGTGGGTTATTACTCTTTCAAGGCGAGTCACTATCAGCAAAGGATTTTCAGCTTTGCCTTTTTTTTTAGGTTAAAAACCTTTAAGGTCAGTTTGGGTTTTATTAAGTGCTCTGCTATGGGGAGAAGCTGATTTCGAGAAGTTGAGTTCGGGATGGTCTGGCGTAGGCGGTGACACCTCTTGACTGCCTGTTAATTCACTTGTGGAATTCCCCTCTTTTATTTCCATGTATTTTGTCAGATTCAGAGGAAGAGATTTTCGTACATAAGAAAGCAAAGAGCAAGAAGGTGCTCCAGGACAGCGAGAGTGAAGATGGAGGGGAGGGAGGCTCGTCCCTGCAGGAGGAGACTCTGGGTGGAGGCAAGGAGAATGGGGAGGAAAAGGAGACTGTTGCTGCCCAGAGGAACAAGAAATCCCATCGGATCCGCCAGGCTCTGCTGGACAGCGAGGACAGTGACACCGGTGACCAGCTGCAGGTTGAAAAGCTGGAGACAAGCAGGGTGCCTGGCTTGGCTCAGGGTGAGCTGGGAGAGGAGAGAGCCCTCAAATCTGGGAAAAAGTACGGGAAGCACAAACACGATGTTGAAGAGGAGATGGGAAGGAAAGCTGTAGGGAAATCAAGACGGCGGAAGGAGAAGAGAATGGAGGTCCTTAAACAGCTGAAAAAAGAAAAGAAGCCTGGGGCAGAGGTGGGTTTTTTGGCAGGAAACCTGAGATATTTTCTCAGCTGAGTTCAGTTTATTGTTGCTTGTGGTTGTTGTGTTCCAGTGCTTCGGTGTTGTGGTGTGGGATCCACAGAGCACCAGACAGGTCTAATCTGCAAAATTTGCGGATCAGATTAAGTTAAATTAGATCAAATTTGCAGTTTAGCTCTGCATCTAAGGCTCGAGAATTTTAATGTCATCTTAAATTAGTGCCAAAGAACCGAAGGGACCTTCTGAAATGCATCACACAAATACTTCACTCTTCTGGAAGCAGGTGGATGGTGGTGAGAGGTTTCCCTTCAACGACAGTGGATGTCTTCTGGAAGACAAAGAGCTCTTTGATAATGGCTTGGAAGAGGAGGACGATGACCCCCTTGAGGATGAGGAGTCCATAGAATCCATACGAGCAGCAGTGAGAAACAAAGTGAAAAAATACAAGGTAACAGTTGGTTGTGATACGAGATTATTGTGAATATACTTGCTTTCAAACTGCCAGAGGGCAGGGCTAGGTGGGATATTGGGAAGGAATCCTTCCCTGGGAGGGTGGGGAGGCCCTGGCACAGGTTGCCCAGAGAAGCTGTGGCTGCCCCTGGATCCCTGGAAGTGTCCAAGGCCAGGTTGGACAGGGCTTGGAGCAACCTGGGCTAGTGGGAGGTGTCCCTGCCCATGGCAGGGGGTGGCACTGGATGAGCCTTAAGGTCCCTTCCAGCCCAAACCACTCCATGATTCTTGTCTTTTACTGAGAAATTTTCACCTGAGCAGAAACTAAAACTCTGTTTGACCACGGTGGAGTTGTATCACTCTGGCAGAGGGGAGGACAGCCTTTTGGCTTTTGTTCCTAAAGATGGAGGGGTGTTGTCCTGGCAAGTTATAAAGATGATGCTGGGGCGGGACCTTTGGAAATCTGCCGTTACGTGGATTTGTGGTGGTTTTGCTGACCAGTGGTGGTTCTGTACGGGTATTTTTCACTGGTTTGTCCTTGGTAGTGCCTTTGTATCAAGATAAATAATTGAGTCTCTTCTTATACCGTGTAGAACAAGGAACGTTTTCCGGAGGGTGAAGGCTACAAACATGTGTTCGATGAGGAGGATGAGGAGCCTGTACTAAAGGAACCAAAGAGGAAGGTGAGGTGTTATTCTTTTTAAAGCTCTGTATTGTTTGTTGTGACACAAATGTATGAAGTCTCCAGTGGTTTTGCTGGTTTGCTATTTTTAGTATTTTTTTTTTTAAACTGGCTGCTTTATTCTGACCCCTTTCTGTTTGAAGGGAAAAGTAAGCTATTTAAGAAGTAGAGAGAGAGCCCCATGTTTTGTTTCCTGGCTTCAGAAACCTTTCTTTTCTTCCCCAAAGGAGCGGAAAGCAGCAAGGTTAAGTAAAGAGGCCATTAAACAACTGCACAGTGAGACCCAAAGACTTATTAGAGGTAAAACTTGAATTCTTGGTGTGTGGAGGGGTATAAACTTACCAGAAATTCAGGGGAGAAATGGAAAGGATTTACCCAAAAGGTTCGAGCCTTCTTTGACCTGACATGAGTTACTGAGGGTTGGAGGGGGCTAGGTGTTTTTATTGAAGGGCCTGTTAAAGGTATTTTTGTAACTAATGAAAATAAAGATACCTGTAATCAATTAAATGCCTTGGATGATGTTTTAAGTTTCCTCTCACCTCCTTTCTTTGGCAGAATCATCCGTGTCTCTCCCATATCATGTTCCTGAGACCAAAACCATCCACGACTTCTACAAGCGCAAACCTCGACCGGCCTGTCAAGGCAATGCCATGGCCTTGCTCAAGTAAGGGCTTAAACCTTCCTCATGGGTTTTTTTCAGAAGTTTCAGGGATCTCCCAGCCTTTCTTTTAAGGATAACCAGGCTTTGTTAGGCTCCTGTCGTTCCTTGAGCACCTGGCCGTTAGGAGAATATCACTGTTGGCATAGAGCACTGCTGCACTCGTGACACAGTGCTGCTGTTGGAGTAATCAGAGCCCAGGAGTGACTCAGATGAATGAACTTGCTCTTGCAAAGTTACTTTAATGGGGTTTAGGCTGGACCCCAATGTTTTGCTGCGTTTTTTTTGAGTAATGAGTAGTAAAATACTGAAGCAAAAAAATCCCTCGGGAATTTGATACTGTGATAATGGAACTAGCACAAAGTCTTTGCACTTCCTTCTGTTCTCGAAATGGTTTTTTCAGATTTCTGTCCTTCACCTCTTCCTACGCGTTGATGACGGTGATTGGAAAATGTTTTTTTTCTCTGTGGGCTTGTTCTCACCCTCTTCTCCCTTTCACTCCAGCCACGGATGATACATTTCTTTCTGCCTTTGTTAGGTCCTCAAAATACCAGCTGCCCCTAAACGAAGCATCTGCAGCCACTGGGAACTTGAGCAGGGATTGCAAAGAGGGACCAGAGGAAGGTGATCAATCAGCAGCTGCTGAACCAGAAAGGAGCCTTGGCAGAGATGTTGGTGCTGCTGTGAACGAGCCTCTTGCTGCTGTAGGGCAGAACTTGCCAGAGGACTGTGCTGAGCAGCCCAGGCAGGACAGTGAGGCTTCCCGTGCAGCTGGGACTGGAACAACTGGTGGTAACACAGAGGAGCAGCAGCCCTCCAACTTCCTGAGCACTGACGGTGGTGAGCAACAGGAGAGTGAAATTCCTGCAGCAGCTGGAGATGCCCTTGAGCAAAGAGGCCAAACGGCACCAGCCATACAAGGTGAAGCAAACAGTCACCAGGCAGGGCCGGGATTGGTGGCACAGCCTGAAAAAGTGAGGAAATCCAAGCTGGATAAACTCCGTGAGCTGGGAGTAGACCTGTCCATCAAGCCAAGAATCTGCTCTGACAATGAATCCTTCATAAACCTCGAGGAAGCTGATTCAAACAAAGGTATCACTTGTGTTGTATTCCTGAGCAGCACTGACCTGACTTCAGCTGGAAGATCTCTGAGAAGCATTTAGGTGATAGAACAGTCAGGCACATTCACTTACTGGGGTGGATTCTTTGAGTTTTTTTAACAGAAATTTGGAACTGCCTGGTGTCTGGGAGGCTGGGCTGGAAGTAAAGTGAGGTCTTGTGGATAAATGGTAGTCACTGGTAAAGTAATTCAATATTAGCTAATATCAATTAAATACAAATTACAGCAAAACTATCTTGTAATGGTTTATTATTAGAAAATAGAATGATTTTGCAAATATTTTAGTATTGGAAATTTAATTTTTAAACTACCTTTAGGAAAAAAAAGTAAATCTCAAGACCTACTCCTGCTACAACTTTTAGTGCTCGATGCTTTTAAATGCCATCAAACTAATTTAATTCAATGTGCCTTCAAAGAACTAGAAGCCCTGAAGGCACGTTTCTTGAAGCACACTCTCAGAACATCAAAACCCAAACCAGAACGGGCCGTAACCATGAACATCATCCGAAAGGAGACAACATCTGATGGGAAGGAGGAGCTGAGAGCAGATGTGGTGCCAGCAGTGTTGGCTGCAGAGAGCCTGGAGGAAATGGCCCACACAAAGCCAGGTTGGTCAGGGAGAAGCGATGAGGATTGAGTTGGAAAACACTGTGACTTTATTCTCCTCCCTCATTCTCTGTTTCCCAACGCTGCCCTTGGAAATACAGGTGAAGGGATCTTCGTCTGTGAGGTGACTCTGGTCCCTCTCTGCCTTTAAAAAAATAAATCTTGGTAGAGCCGGTGTAGAACAGCCTCAGGCAGGTCTCTGCATTTTTCATGGTTCCTTGCATTTTTCATGCTTCCATGAGAAGCTGGGGCTGCCCCATCCCTGGAAGTGCCCGTGGCCGGGGCTTGGAGCAACCTGGGCTGGGGGAAGGTGTCCCTGCCCATGGCAGGGGTGGGACTGGATGGGCTTTGGAGTCCCTTCCAACTCAGACCATTCCCTGGTTCTCCTCCTGCCCAGGGGAGAAGCTGCAGGCGCTGAAGGCCAAGCTGCAGGAGGCCATGAAGCTCCGCAGGACCGAGGAGCGGCAGAAGCGGCAGGCGCTGTTCCAACTGGATAACGAGGAGGTGCTGGAGGAGGAGGAGGAGGAGGAGGAGGAAGAGATGACAGATGAGTCTGAGGAGGAGGAAGAAGGTGACCACGAGGTCTGTGTGCAACACTTTTCCATAACCTTATCATCTTCTCTGTTCCGCTTCCTCTCCCCGGTGGAACGTGACTTTTTTACACTGTTAATTAGGGAAATTGCCAAGAGTTCTTCCTAGAAGCTAAAAAATCACTGTAGTTGTCACTTTCAGGGTTTGGATTGTCTGAAACTTTATTTATTAGTATTTTCTTTATTTGTCTAAACACTGTTAAAATCAAATATAAGCGCAGAAAAGATTCTGATGCTCCTTTTCTCTTTTTACATACCCTTGGCTTGTTACTGGCAGGGCCTGACACGGGGTGGGGTTTGCCATGGACATAATCACCATCTCTGTGCCATATTTGGGGATGTTTTTTAGGAGTCAGAATCTCTGCTTGATGAAGCAGAGGAAGATAATGAAGATACAGAAGAGAAACCTGTTGAAGATGCTGATAAAGAAACTGACAAAGAATCAGTTGATGGAGAAAAGCTGGAGAAATCTGAGCACTGTGATTCTGTCCTAAAACATCCTTCAACAGAGTCTACCTTGATGCTTTTTAAGGACAGCTCCTCAAAAATGGGGTAAATAGCCTTAAAAATGGTGACTGAGCAATTTTAAATTTGATCAGCACGTGCAGAGGTTTTTATTTGAAGTGCCTTTTATGGGAATTTGTGTGTGTTACCTTGTTTGTTTTGCAATTCATCCTGAATTTATTGGCAAATACCTTTTATTTAATGAATTGCAGATATTCTCTACCTGATGAGAAACTGGAAATGGAAGAAGCTGCAGACAAAGGCTCTACCAAGTTAGGTAAAGTAGAATTATTATCCCAGCTGGCATTTTTTTTTCACTTGGCACAAGTAGAAGTTTAAATTTAAGATTGGTACTCAGTATTTCTGTTATTTCATCACCTGTACAGTTATACAATATGATTATAAAAGTTTAGATTGATGAAAAAAATGGGAGGACTTGAAAAAAATAGAGGAAAATGAAGTTCAAAACAATAATGGAGGAAATATGAAATATCAGGAATCAGTAATATGAAATTCCATGCAAAAATTTTAACTTGCATCCTCTGAGAAGAAGGAAATCCAAGCTGACCACAAAATAATGGATTTTTAGCAAAGTGTCAGCATTGCAAAGTATTATATTGAGGTTTTGCTGGATCACACACACACACACACACACAAAAAAGAATTCCATCACTGTATTTTTTCATTTCCAGAGGATGATGATTCCTTTTCTCTGCCAACACTGGCCAAGGACAACAGCCACAACAGCAGCTTTGAGTTCATTGGCTCCATGATCCCGTCCTACCAGCCCTGTAACAAACAGGCCTCCCGGGGAGGGACCTTCTTCCCTGCAGCAGGAGGCTTCAGGTCACCCTCCCCAGGCTTCTTCAAAACAAGCTTTATCAGCTCTGCTTCCAAGGTGAGGTTCTCAGCCTCACTGTCTTGTATTAACACAGTGTGGGGGAATAAAGGTATTTTATCCTGATGGTCAGAGCTACCAAAGAAATCAAACCAGACAAACGCTTTGGGAAGAGTAAGATTTCAAAAGAACAAACTGTCCCTGGAGCTCACAGTGTGTCCACATTGAAACAGATAAAAATGACATTATGAAAACCTATATTCTAAAGCATCAAAGGTGCTATAATCTGGTTTTTATATCTAAAATGTGTACATCATAAATGTGGTTTCTAAGCGTATTTACATGGGCTGCACAACATCTGATGTCAGTGAACCCCTGTAGTTTATTGGACCAGTGTGGACAGACTGGACTCCTGCATAGCCTTAGTCCTTTAAAATAACTTAATTGTTTTATTCCATTCTTGCTTTTGAATTTAGGTTTGCAAAACAACTTAGGTATTTTCATGTTCCTTTGAATAGAGCTCAGGAAAGACATCTGAGCCCTCTCTTCCCATAGAAGATTCCCAGGACCTGTATAATGCCTCCCCGGAGCCCAAGAGTTTATTTCCAGGGGCCGGAGAGTCTCGGTTTCAATTTTCCCTGGAAGATGACACTCAGAGCCAGCTGCTTGATGCAGATGGGTGAGTGGTGGGTGTAGAGGGTGGTGCTTTGTGCCCGTTAGCATAAACAGCATGTACAGCCCAGCAAGATTTTTCTAACTAGAGCCTTTCTTTCAGGTTCTTGAATGTTGGACAGCACAGGAATAAATACCAGTCCTCCAAGCATCAGCTGCCTCTGGCAAGCATGGATGAGAACGCCATGGATGCCAACATGGATGAGTTACTGGACCTGTGCTCTGGACAGTTCAGCAGCCAAGCTGAGCACGTGCCAAACCCCAGCAGCAGCAAAAAGCAGAACATGGAAGAACTGCTCAATCTTTGTTCAGGAAAATTCGTGTCTCAGAGTATGTCCTGAATTCTCTGGTTTCAGCTTTGCTGGTTGCTTCATTTAGAGGCTTTTTGCTGGGGTACCCTTGGGTCTGGGCACTGGTGCCACGTGTGGAATTTCATCTCTGGGGGGAGCTTGCACACTGTTGTTTCTAGGAAGTTCTCTGACACTTTAAGAGTAGAAATAAGTTGCCATCTTACTGCTTTCTGTAGCAGGTTCTCCAACATGGGCTTCTTCAGTATCTTCCAAGGCAGAAAAAGACAGTGACATAGAAGATCCAATGGCAGAGGCTCTGGAGCTCTGTTCAGGCTCCTTTCCCACAGACAGGTTAGCATTGCTCTCCTAAAACTTACAGAAGCTTTTTCTGGCACCTGTCTTGTTTCACTCTTAACGTGTTTTCTAGTTTGACATCAATTTGCTGTCAGCAGAAGTGTGGTTTGTATTGGAGCTGAAGGGGAGGAATATTGCAAATTGCTCAGCAGTCACTCTCTAAATTGGTAGCATAAACTGTTTCCCACAGCTCCCATGAAGGGAAATTCCTTAACTTTCACCGGTTGTGAAAGAAACATTGAAGAACTTGCATTAAACTGAGGAAAAAATGGTTAAAAGTGGGACTTTTGAGGTCTGTTCTGGGCTGTCGTTGAACTGCTGTAACCAAGCGTAAGTTGGACACTTGGAGTTTTTTATTGACTAAATTGAAAGGTGTTATAAGCCTCTTGGCAGGCAGCCCTACAAGTGGGAGTGTTAGGGGGATGCGAGAGGAGTTTTAGAGGGGAACACTCTTGGAAATTAGTACTTGTCCCATGGTTTCTGCAAGTGAAGGCCTGAGGTGTTAAATCATGGACACTAATGGGGATTTGGGGCATTTAAAGCTAAATGCTGGTAGGAGGCTGTAACTGAGCACTCACAAGGAATTGCCTGAGACCAGCTGGATGGTGCTTGAAATTTTGCCTTGATTTGCTGCAGAGCCTGAAAAATGTGCATTTTTCCCATTTGCTTTTCCCCTAGGGAGGAGGAAGAGGAGGAGCAACAAGAAGAACTTGGCGAATTTCAACTCTTAACAGACGAAGATGCCTTTGCAAGTGAAGAGGTGGGGACTGATGGAGCCAGGCAGCTGCTACAGCTCCTGACTAAGATAATTCCATTTATTTTCCTGTTTTTTTGATATATCCATCAATGCAAAGTATCACAACCTCCATACGAAGCTACTGAGACACTTTTAAGAGCAAAGTCTGGATCATTCAAAATGTCTCCTTAATATTACGATACACTGCATAATGTGTCAGCATAGCAAATCCTCTGAAAAACCTCTGGTGTTTTGGTCTGTTTGTTGATTGAGAACAGAGGAATCTGTCATTACAAAGCAATCCACTGCCAAAAATTCCTTTATTTCTGAAAATTTTCTCTTTGGCAGGATGAAAAAGATGAAGGCAGTGCTGCTGAAGAAGCAGAAACGAGCGATGAAGAGGAAGCAGTGCTGAGACATAGACAGGGCTTGAAGAGGAAACTGTAAGAACATCTTGTTTTGTAAATTAATTGCCAGACAGAATAGAATATTAATAGCACTAGAAATGTGATTTGTAATTATTCCCTCTTCAGCATTAGTAGCTGATGTTTATATGACCTAGTTTTTGATATGTCTCTGGTTTTTTGCTTTGGTGCTGTCATGTTGTGTGACTTTGGGGTGCTGCGTGTTGACAGGCTGTGTGTGTGAATGTGCAAGAACTCAAGGCTTGGTCTTTCCAAAAATTGCACGAGAAACTGATACATCCTTAGGAAATGTGTTAATTTTATGTCAGAAGATCAGTCTTGCCTCCTGAAGACTTGTGTGACGATTATTGCACGCCCAAACCGAACTCTTTTACCACCCTTTTACAGAAAACTGCGGGATTTCATGGAAGACGAGGCGGAGCTGTCGGGGAGCGATGTGGGCAGTGAGGATGAGTATGACGGCGAAGACCTGAACGAGTACGAAGAGGAGGTGATCGACGAGGAGCTGCCCAGCGACGTGGAATTAGGAAAGCAGATACATAAACTTCACATGTCAGTGCCAGTACCAGCAGATCCTTGTGCGGGGGAGGTCTCGGCTCCGGGGTATGCCCTGGCCTAAGCCCTCCCCGTGCCCTGTGCTGCAGGAAGGCCATGCTGGATGACGACAAGCGGCAGCTGCGGCTGTACCAGGAGAGGTACCTGCCGGATGGGGACCTGCACAGCGACGGCCCGGGCAGGACCAGGAGGTTCCGGTGGAAGAACATAGGTGACCTGTGATCCGGAGCTGCTGGGGGCGGGGCAGGGCTTGGAATCAGAGTGTGTCTGTACATGAAACAGCGCTCAGGAATCCTTCGTGGTCCTAAACGAAGCACTTCAGGGATAAATCGGGGTGGTGGTGGGGGGTGTTTCTGGGTTTTTGTTTGGTTGGAGTTTTTTGGTTCTGTTTGTTGGGTTGGTTTTTGTTTTTGTTTTGGATGTTTTGTTGTTTGTTTTACCAGTCTGCATTTTTAAAATGGGTAGATAACTATCCTGTTTCTTTGCCTAGATTTTGCTTCACAGATGGACATGTTCCAGGGAGACTCGGATAATGATGAGGACAGTGAACAGTTTGATGAGACAGAAGTGAAGTGGAGGAAGGAGCGATTTGAGCGAGAGCAGTGGCTCCGTGAGCAGGTATTGCTGAGCTGCCAGAAAGGCTTGCTCAGTCTCTGCCACTGCTGGACGTGCAGTTGTTTGTTCCTCAAGTTAAACTTCAGGATTAGGTCAGATTTCTCAGCCGAAGGTGATGCTGTTCATTAATAGAACAAGGATGAGAGAGTACCTGAGAAATTGTAATAAACTCTTACAGTAGAAAGTAAATAAATAATATTTTAATTTACATAAAGAAAATACTCGGTCTACTTAAACTACCGAATGAAATGTTCATTCTTAATAGGAATTTTTTTTAATTTTTCTCTGTTGCAGAAGGAAAAAAATAAAGAGCAGGAGGAGGAAGAGGAAGAAATTGGTGAAGACAGTGAATTCATGAAACTAGCAAAAAAAGTGACCGCCAGGTCCCTGCAGAAGAAAGGTGAGCTTGAATTTTATTGAAGTGACAAGCAAATAAGGAGAAGGAGAGGTCAGTCTGTGAACTCTTTGTGTGTCTCTGCCAGCCAGCCCAGCAGTGGTGGCACGGGACACAGCCCTGTTACCCAGGAGCCCGTTTGAAGCCTTCAGACCTGCCAGCGACAGCCAGGTGGGTGATGGCCCTGAAAAATGGCATTTCCCAGCACAGCCAAGTCAGCTGCCCCTGCATTCTGGGCACTCCTGCTTTGTATTGTAGGAACATCTGAGTAGGGAGTAGGTTTTCTATGAAGAGTAGCTTGCTAAACAACCTGTCTTGTCCCTATGAGGGGTTTAACACAGCTTTTCTTTGTCCTTCAGATAAAAAATGGGTCTCTCTTGAAGAGGCCTAAAGCCGTCCTTCAGAAACTGGCAGCGATGTCAGATCTGAATCCAAATGCCCCTCGAAATTCAAGGAATTTTGTCTTTCATACACTTTCCCCAGAGAAGACTGAAGAGGCAAAAGAGAAATCAAAACCTCAGGTAAAGATGTGGGTGGCAGGTGCTGCCAGTTGTGTAGGCACTGAACTCTGCCAAGCAGTTCACACCAAATAATTATAACTCAGAATTTAAGCTTTTGGGAGACTCTGTGTATCTTTAATATATTTTACTCCCCTTAGGTGAAGAAGAGAGGCCCTTCTGCAGTGGTGACATCGCAGGCCAAGCGGCCCAGGGTAGAGAGCACAGAGGAGACCAGTCAAAGCCGAAGCATCTTCCAGTTCTTGGAGAGCTGAATATTCCTGTTTGGGGCCAGAAGCCGTGTCTCCTCTTTGCCAGCTGCAGTTTGCTTTGCCAATCTGCCAGCAGTCACCAGGCAGGGAAACAAACTGCTGCCACCTCCTCCACAAGTTCCAGTAATTTCCAGGCAGTGGTTTTGTGCGTTCCCCTTTTGTTTCTGGTCAGTTCTCCGTGGCAAACGGGAGTACAGAATCCATTCCTGGTTTGGAATGGAATGCTAACCTGGTCTTTCCCAAGCATTAAGGAACCTGACACTGCTGTGGGCTGCCCTCACACGTGTTGCAGTGGTAAAAGTTCCACCTGGAAATGCCATTTGTGTGACAGGTGTGACACAGAAACGCCTCATGTAGCTGAAAGCACAAGAAAGGAGGGATTTCTGCAGCTCTGGGAGGGAAGGAAGCCGTGCTGGCTGTGGCAGGACACTGTTGTTTACACCTGCAGCACGAATTTTTAGCTGTGCCTTCCTTCAGTGTCTTGTTTTCTCTAACGTTGAGCATTTATTAAGCTTCACCTTTTAAGAAGCTCTAATTTATCTTTGAAATGTTTACTTTGTAAAAAAGGTCCCAGTCTCTTCTGAGACAGTATGAGAAGGGTTTCTTTCCACATTTTTATTACTGTTGATATCCTTAAACGTGCAGATGAATGTGTGTGGGGAGAGGGAAGGGCGTGAGTAACGTGGGAGAGGAGGTATGTGGGGTTTTTATTTGCTTTGGTGGGGAGAGTTGGTTGGTTTGATTGGGTTTGCCCAACTTCAGACTGTCTTAAATTATCCATTCCGTTGTTTTCGTGGAAGCTGCACTCATCCAGGAGAAACCATCCATATCTGAGCATCCAAAAAGGAAAGGGCTGGTCCAGGATGAGCAAATTAAGAGGGAACCATCATTCATCTCTGAGACTGGATGTCACATTCGTCTGGGCTGTAAATTTTGTACCATCGTGAGCACACACCTGGTGTGCTGTGTGTAAAGTGTTTTATTGTACATTATGTTTATAAAGAATTATGGTACTAATTGAAGTGCAAGTTTACAATAAAATGTGGTTTTAATTTTGGAGGCAGTTGGAATTAATTGGCAGGATTTCACTCAGTTGTGTATACGTGTGTTGAGGTTTTTTTCCCCCCCAATATTTTTGTCTGTCTCTTTATTTTCATTGCTTTTGTAGCCACGCTATAAGCCCTTCACTAGGAACAGCTGCAATAATACTGGAATACAACAAAAACAACCCGCCTGTGTTTATTGGAGTGTGAATTCTCAGTTCCCCAAGTCCTCCACTCGGGTTTGCATAAAATCCTTGGCCTGAAGAATATGTTGCTTTTTTCTTGCTTCGATAGTTTTGGCTTTTTTTGTTGCTAGACAAAACTTCCTTTATCCTGGGCTTGAAGAGTGCCTGTTTCAGCTCATTCCAGCAATTCTAGTTATTGGTGTTACCTGGATTTGGGACTGGAGGTTTAAAGGAAGAGAAATAGGCTTTCCTCCTTCGTTATCAGAAGTTTCCTAAAGAACAGTGTAACTGAAAGATGATTTCAGAACATCCTGTTAAGTTCCCTGTCCTGTTATGTCTCTGATCTGTAAGTTGTACTGATTCAGCACAGATTTATTGGGTAAAATTATTCCAAGCTGCAAAATTGGGCATTTTCTCTGAATTTCGCCACTAGAGAGCAGCAAGAGAATGTGCTTCCTCTGGCAAAAGGGGAAAGCAGAATCACTAAAGCTTAAACTGTGTCTTGACTCCAGGGGAAATTCTTGCAGTTGTCCATGCTCTGGCATTGGGAAGGATTACATTTAGAGAGACCTGAAATTGCTCCGTTTTTGCTTAAGAAGGTGGTAGCTTGAAGAGCACCTTTAAAGGGTTGGCAGAGTCCTGGTGGCTTCCTGGCCTCTTCTCAGCACATGCTGGCCATAATTCTGTCTTTTGTTTTCCCTTCAGAATTTTCCCTTTAAGATAGGTTTGGCTTATTCCAGAGGCAAGGGCAGAAAAAGATTGTTGGGCCTGAAAAGCTTATGAATTGAAATACACTGAATGGGAAGTTGGTCAGGGTTTGTGAGGTGCTGCTGGAAGCCCTGTGTCACATCCCAAAAATTCCTTGCCTGGGAGCATATTCCATGGAAGGGGAGCAGTGGTCGGAGGCCAGGGACATGTTCTGTGGGAGCTGGAATCTCAATGGCAGGAGGCGTGAGCCTCGTGCTGAGATGCTGCTGCTTCTCCTTGTGCCAGACTCCATCCCCGGAGCTGTGGGTCTGGGCCTGGCCCCTCACCTGTGCTCCCCCTCTGTCCTGCCCCGCTCCCAATCCATCTCCTCCCTCTGGCTTTTCCAGGGCTCCCCCTGCTCCCGTCCGGCACATTGACTCAGCTTTGCCTTCTCGTTTTCAGGTACCGATTCGGCTCCCCGCTCCTGGCGCTGACAGGAGGCTGCGGTGCTGACAGGGAGAAAAATCCTCCCTCTTGCTGCTGGAAGTGCCAGGGGTGAGCTGGGAGGGAGGGAATGCCCGGGGAAAAGCAGGATGAGGGCCCTGTGCCCAGCGCCGGGCAGTGCTGCGGCTCAGCCTGAGCAGGAGCTGGTCAGAGGTTGGACTCGATGATCCTGGAGGTCTTTTCCATCCTAAATGCTTCTGTGAAGCGCTGTCTGCAGGGCTGTCCTGGGCTGAAGGAAGAGCTGCCTCTGCTTCCCTCCCTGCTTTTCCCCTCCGATTGTACCTGGGGCCGACTCTGAGCAGTTACAGCTGCGAGTCGGGATCGGTGATGTTTGGGTTTGACTTTGTTTGGTGCAGAAGTGGCTGCAGCCTGGCAGGAAGTGCATTTTCATCCCAGTTGGGCAGCTCTAATAATAACACCTCTGTGCCTCAGTTTCCCTTTCCCCTATAGGGGACAGGAGGAATAAATCCTCCGGGATCCGAGCCCCTGATTCTTGACAGCACCACAGTGCTGCTTATATGTAATGCTACCTGCTGAGTGTGCAGAGAGAATGAACCTTTAGGAACCCAAATGATAATGAAGAAATTAGAAAGAGGACTTGAAAGCAGAGGGAGGAGCGGCCTTGGGTGTGTGGTCCAGGTTGACATTGCAGACACGTTTATAATCCCAGCTCCTGCCGCCGTGCAGCTCCTCGGGGCTCAAGGCACTCACTGAATTATGTTTTCTTTCCCTTTTTTTGCCAAGAGACTGAAAGGGGGAGAGAAAAAAAACTATTTGTTTGTCTTGTCTAATTTAATTTATGTTATTTATCAAGTAGACAGGTTATTTGGGAAACCAGATGGACCCAGGCTAAAATCATCTGTATTTCCAACATGTGAAAAATTATGGCAGAGTGGACACATGAAAAGCAGCGTGGGGCAGGTTTGGTGAGCACTCATCACGTGAGCTCTGCACCTCATCTGTCCTGGGCCTCTAATCAGTTGTCCCAGACCCATTCTGGGGGTTAAAGGACAAAAAGACCCTCAGGCACAAGCGGGGGGTGTGTGCCAGAGCAGCCATGTCACAATTATTTACCCTCTCTGCTTTTCCCCTTCTCGTGGGCTGGTGCATCCCTTGCCCAGTGATGTGTGGGGCAGGTTTTTGGGCTCATATAAGCATTTATAACATGTGTTGGGTTTGGGAACAGAGCAGGTGATGGTTTCGGTGTCTGTTTCTTTTGCTTTGGGTTCTCTTGATGGAAAAGGAAAATGGGGGAGGCAGAGAGCAGCAGGGATGGCTGAGGTCAAACTGGCATGGAGGAGATAAATCCAGGAATAGAGAAATACAACAGGAATATAGTAAAATTATAGTAAAAACAATTTTACTTGTTTTCTGATTGCTGCTGTATTCCCAAAAGCTGAGCCTGACACAGGCACCCCTCCGCCACTGGAATTCCTCATGCCCCAGGGCAGGACCCCAGCAGCCGGGAGGGCTCCTGGATGTGCAGAGTCCAGACAAGCTCATGGCACGGAAAACAGCTCTGAGAGACCTGCAGGGCTGGGTTGGGTGTAAAGCAGCAGTTTCATCCCGTAGTAACCATCAGCCATCGCTGTTAATGCCAGCCCTGCGCGTGCTCCGGCTGGGCAGATGTTCGGTCCTTGGGGGTTGTTATTTTCTCTTGTATCATCCAGAAGCCCAATTTAGGGCTGACTCCAGCTCTGCTTCTCCGGGCAGCAGAGATCTAAACCAGCTGTAATTAAACAAAATGACATAAAAGATTGCAGTGGAGGGGGAGGGGGAGCAGGAATCTTACAGCTTTGCAAGAGATTAATTTTATTTTTAGCTAATATTTTTTCTCTGCTCCTCAGGGCTGTTTTCATGCAACACGCTCTGTGCTGCTTCCCTCGCAGTGGCCCATTGATTTGCAATATTTGATGGTGTTTGTGCCCGCAGTGGTGGGGGATCAGTATCCAAGGGGCATGTTCACGTCTGTCCTGGCACCCACCTGGCACCACAGAAGCCCCTGTGGTGTCCAAGCCCTCACCTCTGCCATGGGGATGCTACACAGGGCCCAGGATGCCCCTGCATCCCAGAATGGCAGGTTGGGGTCACTGTGCCAGGCTGGGCTCAGCCCCGAGGTCCTGGCTGGAGGTGGACGTGGCCCAGCCCTGCGGCACCTTCCTGCACTGCCCAATTTCCAGCTGCCACTTCACTGACTCTCGTTTCTGTGCAGGAAGAATAATTATCCACAAGGCACTGACGCTGCCTTCCCGGCTGCTCGGGATCCAGAGGTGGTGTTTCCACATTCCTATTTTACAGGGAACCTGAAGGAGGGCTTTGAAACCCTCAATCTTTCCCAATTAAACACTAGACTAGAGAAAAAATGGTTTTTCCTTCCTCCTTGCTGCTCCTCAGTGAGCCTGGCTGGGGCATAGGGGCCTGATCCTGCCTGCGAATGTGAAGTCTGGGAGCTGCCTCTTGGGCTGGCTTGTTCCCAGCCCCAGCTCCAGGCTGGCACCGTGATGGGATGGCACGTAGCTGCGGGTCCCCAGGGCACCCTGAGCTCACAGGCTGGCAGGTTGTGGTGCCTGAATGAGCCACCCTACAGCAGCCTCCCCGTCAAGGACCCACACAGAGGTTTTGGCATCCAGGACATTTCCCATCCCAGCTCCACGGCAGGGCAGCGAACACAGCCAGCATCTCCTACAGGATGCACATCCCGGGGGTCCCAACCAAAGGCAATGCCAACCCCTCCAGCCACTGCTGCAAGACGATAATTAAAGCAACAGGCAATTAGACCCACCATGTGGTCCCCATTTCATGATGCTTGTGGTACAAAGCTCCGAGTGAGGCATCCGGGATGAGCTCACAGCCAGAGCTGGGCCGGTTTTGGTGGCCTTGGCTCCACCTACAGATTTGCTGAGTGTGTGTGATCTCCGGAGCGGGGATGACACGAGCCCCAAAGTATGAAAACAGCTCCTGAGGTGTCCCTGCAAGCAGCCCCCAGCACAGCCCCCCGTTGTGGTGCTGGTGCTGACCCCGGTGTGGGGAGCCTGGTGGCGGTGGGCTGGGGCTGCTCCCTGAAGCCACAGCTGTCCCTAGAGCTGTGCCATGGTGACCACAGGGTGCTTTAACTCAAAATTCAGGGACTTGACAGCAAGATCCTCACCCAGAATTTGCCAGGGCCACAAACGAGGGCACGGGGCTGATGTGGCCCCACTGTCCCAGAGGGCCAGTGTGATCCCCAGCAATGGGGGACAAGGGGACACCACTCCCCGCCCTGCCCTGGTCCCCCCACAGTGCCCCGGGCTCTGGGGGTCGAGGCAGCCAAGCCGGCGTTGCCGGGAGCCACGTGCACATCCTGCGAGGGGAAGAGCCCTGCTCCCAACATCTGCTTGGCGTTTGTTTGTCTTTCATTCCCATTGCTGCCCTGCCTCCCCCTCCGCTTTCATCCCTCCATCTGCACAGCCCTAAAAATAGGGCCGTGGCCGGGCTCTGTCTGTGTCTCATCAGCCCATCGGGGCCTCGGTGTGATCCCGTCTGTGGAGGGGACGGGACCTGCTGGTGTCCCTCTGGTGCCACTTCCCTGCCAGAGTGTTGATGCCAAGTGGCCATGTTGGGATCCCTAACAGTTCCCTCCCCTGACTTTTGTCCCAGGCACTGTTCCCTGCTCCCAGCCCGAAATGCTCCATCCTGGGCGTGGGGGGGTCTCAGGCTGAGCCTCATGTCAGCCCCTACACGGCCCTACTGCTGCTCCTGGGGCAGGGGTGACACCAACTGCAAAGATGCCCAGAGGAAGAGCAGAGGGGTGACCCCAAGGCCCTGGCTCGTGCACCCCCAAAAGTGCCTGGGGTGAAGAAGTGAAGCCACAGGGAAACCCTCACCAGCTGGCTGGGGCTGCAGCAGGACCTGGCTCTGCCACACGGGCTGCTCTGAGGGTCCCTGTGTGCTGCTCTGGGGGTCCCCACGGGCTGCTCTGGGGGTCCCCATGCCTCCCACTGCCCGGGCAGTCTCATCCCCTGAGCCCCTCCCAGGCACAGAGCAGGGCAAGCATCCCTTCACTGTATCGCAGTGTCCTCCCGCCCCTTCCTTTAGTCGCTATGAATAAATCATGGTTTTATTAGAGAGAAGCAGCTGCTTTTTTTCTTCTCCCTCCCTTTTTTTTTGTTTTTTTGACACCCCATCCGTACCCACGAGAGCCCTTTGGCACATGCTCCAACGCAGGAGCCCCACTGAGGGCCCCCGGAGCATAGCAATTGATACACAGACATCCCCAAATCCTATTCAGGGCCCGCTTTTCTGCACGAGCAGCCTCTAAACAGCTCATTCACTGCTCTTTTTGTCGCCGGGGTTAAGTGGTTAAGTGTGTGTGGATCCCATAAAAGGCCTTTACTCCATGAAAAGCTATATTTACATTGTAATCACCGAAGAACTGTTTAGGCAGTCAATAGCGGGGCAGGACGGCGGGGGCTCAGCGATGTGTCCTTCACCTCCCCCGCTGAGCCCCCCGGAGCAGGACTTTTGTGGGATTAGGTCCCCCCGCACCAGCTGCCGGGGGCTGCCGACGCTCTTTGTCTGGACACGGAGCTGGGGACAGCCCAGGCTCCCGACACAGCATCCTGCATCCCGGTGGCCCCGGTGCCCTGGGCAGGGGTGGCACCCTGGGGTCCCACTCAGCACTGGGGGCCTGGGATGAGCCTGCTGCTTCGGGTGCCCGTGGCCACAAAGGCACCTGATGGAGTCCACTCAGCATCACTGGGAGCTTTAAGTCGGATCTCAGGAAAAGGTTCTTCCCCCAGAGAGTGGTTGTGCACTGACCAGGCTCCCCAGGGCAGTGGGCACAGCCCCAAGGCTGCCAGAGCTCCAGGAGGGTTTGGACAACGCTCTGAGGGACAGGGTGGGATTGCTGGGGTGTCTGTGCAGGGCCAGGGGTTGGACTGGATGATCCCTGGGGGTGCCTTCCAGGTCAGGATATTCCATGATTCTATTCTATGATTAACCAACCCCCCCAGTCACCCACCAGGGCCTCCCCGGTACCCGTGAGTGAAGTGTGAGCTAAAATTGTATCACTTTAACAAGATTAATTGAGCACAGCCAAGAATGGCAAAAGCGAAATTAATTCACCGAGAGCAAGGCAAGGGCTTCCCTTTCCACCAGCAGCAATTTCCATGTAATCAATTAGATGATGTTCCAACTGATATCCCCGTCGGGGAGGGGGAATGCGCCTGCTCTCCCCATGTGGGTGTGAGTATTCACAACGGAGGCTCTCCAGGAGTAAATATGGGAGAATCCCCCCATATCCCCCTGGAAACCCTCAGGGGTTGTGCCCAGGAGGTATTACCACTGGGGTGACCAGTGGGAATGTGAGGCTGCATTCCAGCAGGCACTGGGATGGGGATGGAGATGGGAATGGAGTCAGAAATGAGGCTGGAGATGGAGATGGGGATGGCATGAGGATGGAAATGGGGATAGAGATGGGCATAAGGATGGAGATAGGGATGGGGCTGAGGCTGAGGCTGGAGATGGAGACGAGGATGAGATAGGGATGGGGATGGAGATGGGAATGGGAATGGTGGTGGGGATGGGATGAGCTTTTCCTGGTGCCTCCTCCGAGCTCTGCAATACAACAAGTTCAGAAATGTTTTACTTCGCCCTCCTGCTCGATGGGAATTGGAATTGTGAGGCTGAACAGGCTGGTTAATCACCAGCTGAGGTGATTTTTCCAGTGGCCAGCCCCCCACCATGGATGAGGCTGTCTGCTCCAGCATGGCCTGAAGGCTGATATTCCCTGGATAGGAGCTGGGACACAGGTACCTGGTGCCCTGCCTGTCCCTGTGCCATGCCCTGCACCGGCAGCACCACAGATCTTTCCAGCACCATGGCTGGAGTGTCTGGCACCGGCTCTGGTCCCGGCTCTGGTCCCGGCCCTGCCATGCTGAGCCTTTTGCAGCATCCCAGGGTTTTGTTTTCCCTCTGGTTTGGCTCCTGCCTGGATTTTTCAAAGGCTCTGGAGCAGTGAGGGCCCTTCCTCCCCCGGCCGGCGCACATTGTTCGAATTAGTGCCTAAATGAAAGGATATTGTTGGTTCCTGTTGGGAGATAATAACCTCGGTAGCGGAGGGAATTTCACCCATGCAGAGAGAATTTGCTGGGCTGTTCCTGCCAGCAGAGCCCCTCGCCGGGGTCCGTCTCACTGGGACGATGGCTGATGGGAACGGATCCGCCAGGAAGCCGGGATTTATCTTGGCATGCCGCTCTAATTGCTGAAAACTCCGCTTTCTGACCTCAGAAAACGTGCCACCATCCCTGTCCAGCACGGGGGCACCTGTGGCACAGCCCGGGCACAGCCGCGATCAGCACCGAAAAGCGGCGGCTGCCTGCTCATGCCATGCCCATGGAAAAGAGCTCCTGTTCCCAAATTCCTTTGGGATTTTGGTTTACCCTCTTCCTTCCCATCCCTCTGCCTTCTGCCACAGATTGGAGAGATGTAAACCCGTCGCCCTGCCATGGAAGAGGACGAGAGGTTGGAAAATGAACCCAAGCCTGGAATCCTGGTGTTTTTGTTTGTATCAAAGGGCCGAGGATTTCAAGCATATAGAAAACATCCTTTTCAGCCCAAAAGGCACCTTCTGCCTCATTTTTCTGCTGGGGGGGGGGCCTGGCCAACACTGAGTGGCTCCCAGTGCCTCGCTGGGGCTGGCACCTGCTGCCCTGGTGACCCGCCTGGTGCTGGGGCAAGAGGGGACGAGGTGGTGGGACCCCCCCCACCATGGGACCCCGCTCCTCGCATCCTGTGCTGGCCAGGTGGGCACCCCGTGTGCCAACCCCACGTCCCACCATCCCACCTGGCTGCAACCTGGACAGTCATTTCATTGTATGCCCCAAATTTTAGTTTTTTTTTTTTTTCAGCCAGTTTTGCTCTGATTGAATTTTTAACAGATGTTTTGACTTGTTATAGGTGAGGGGAAAATAACTCAGAGTGTTTCTTGATTAGAGCTTGTTCAAAGTTCTCCAGTGGAGCCATCAGAAAATCCTGACTACGTGCAATCAAACATTTAATTTCCACGGACGCAATATCAGAGGATTCCTCCAGGTTAGAATCTGTTACAGTTATTAATCAAAGCAGTGCAGCTGAAACGAAACCTTTTATTGGATGTTGTGACAAAGGGATAAATTAAAGCATTTGTGGAATGTATCAGATTTGGGTCCAAGACTGAAATTTCAAAATCCTGAAGTTTTTCTGCTTTATGAGGTCCAAATGTGGAGCCTCTTTGTGTCAGGACAAGTGTGCAGCAGTCGGGGGGCTGGTGGGAGCCTCAGGGTTCCATCAGCAGGGAGGGAGGGGCCTGGGCTGCAGCACACGTCACAAATCCCCTTCCCCTCTAAAACCTCAGCCCTTCCAGGGACACTTGAGCTGAGGATCCTGTGCCCAGAGGCTGATGAGGCACCCAGCTACAGGTACCAAATGATGGGAATGTTTCCCTGCACGCCACAGCCCGGCACAGCAGTCAAATAAAAAATACACACTTCAATGTAAACAGAGATTTTCTTCCCCCAGCCCTCTCAGACAGACAGATCCATCCACCGGAGAGCTCTGCCTGCAGCCAGGGACGGGCCCACGGCCGGAGCAGGTTTGGGGATCCCAAGGCAGGGACCTGGGCGGTGACTGGGAGGTGACACCGAGGGGCAAAGCCACCCAGAGGCGCAGGCTGCAGTGAGAGCCCAGCCCTCCCCCTTCCTCTCCACTTCCCAAACAATTTCCTAATCAGACCTTTCTGTCTGGAGTTTATTAGTGATTCACAGGCCAAGAGGAAATGGTGATTTTGGGTCCTGGTCTGATGGAAGGGGTGGAGTCGGCAGCAATATTCCCTTTTTGTGGCTCAGCAGCAGATGAACTGCAGAGGAGACGTCTGTGGAACGCCAGTCCCACTCCCTTGGCCAAGAGGAACCCCAAACCAAGAGAAACCCTTTTATTGGAGTTCTCAGGAAAGCCAAGAGGAAGGAGGCTCTCCCCCATCATGAGTGGTTTGGTGAGGGGTGTTTCCCCTCTCCGGGTGACTGGAGCCCCCATCACCTATGGCTCATCCCTCCGGAGGGAGGTTCACACCTCCTCTGGGCTCCCCAGCCCTGCAGCCCCTTCCTCCACCTCCTCTTCCTCCTCTCCCTGGTGCCACCCAAAGGCTAATCCCGGGGCTGGGAGCTGTTGCCGGGAGCAGGCTCTGACCTCCAGTCCTGTGCAAATGGTCTGGCCTCCGCAGGATTCTGGGATCCTCTGAAATCCAATCTGGCTGCAGATCCCTGGCATTTTTCACCAAACACGGTGCCCCTGTCTCTGCTCTTGATTCCTATCGAAATCGAATCTGGGTTGCAGGTAGATCAGGCAGTGGGACTGGCCAGGGGCTGGGGCTGAGGGCAGGGGAGAGGGATTGCCTGGATCCAGCCCCCTCTGCCCCTTCCTCGGCCTTTCCAGT
>VZRE01010852.1:236432-266876 GCA_013396775.1 Cephalopterus ornatus
CCGGCCGGGCTGGGGGCTCGGGGGGCTCTGTAGGAGCTTGGAGGGGAGGGGAGCAGGACCCCCCTCGTCGGGTTGGGGGCTCGAGGGGCTCTGCGGGGCTCTGCGGGGCTCTGCGGGGGCTCTGCGGGGCTCTGCGGGGCAGGGATGCTCCCGGGCTCGCCCCCCCCGCCCGTCCGCGCATCCCCCCGGCGGAGCCGCCCGGCCGCGCCTGCGGGGGACAGCGCTTCTATGGGGGCAATGCTTTTGGGGAGCAGCGCTTTGGAGGGGGGGCAGCTTTTGGGGGATGCAGCGCTTTTAGGGGGGTGGCACCCAGCCGTGGACCGAGCAGATGGCGGGGTGGAGGGGACGTTCTGCGGGTAGGGGGTCCCGGTGTCCCAGGCCTCCGGCAGCAGCCTGAGCTGGGCACGGGGCGCCTGCACCCCTCCTGCTGCCCTGCTGCCCTGCGGGGTCAGACTGGGACGCTCGGTGGGCTCCTTCATGGGATTCCTGGGAGCGTGTCCTTGAGGGAGGGAGAGATCTCGGAGAGCAGCTGTCGCTGCCAGTGACCCGGCAAGGAACGCTGGGATAACCTTCCCTTTTCTGGCTCAGTCTGCTCCCAGTCTTGCAGAGGAAACCCAGTGGGGTGACTGATTTGGGCACTGGCAGGGACCAGCCCCCTCAGCTCAAGGCAGAGTTGGTGGCAGAGGTTGTGCAGAGGAGCCTGAGCAGTGTTTGGGCTGCGTCCCTGCACCCTGGGATGCCCTCTGGCATCACATGGGGTTGGGCTGGAGCTCACAGTGAGGAGAGATGGGCTGGGAGTTGCCTTCTTGAACTTCTGCATCGGGTGGGAAGTTGCCCTTGCATGGGTGGCATCCCTGCTCATGGCAGGGGGTTGGAACTAGCTGAGCTTTAAGGCCCCCTTCCAACCCAATCCATTCTGCGATTCCATGACCTGGCTTGGGGACACGCTGAGAGCAGTGGCCAAACACCCAGGAATGCTGAGCCCATGACGGCTCCAGTAGCTTTAAAGAGGTAAACAAAGTAAGAGGGTGTTTTCCCCCTCTGTAGCTGCGCTGGGGTCCGGCCGTGCCAGCCCCTGTGCCCGCACTCCTGTCACGGCTCCACGATTCCCTTGCAGGCAGGACACCGGCGAGATGTTTGCTGTCTGCCCGGCCAGCGCCCCGTTCCGGCAGGGCCGGGGGGCTCCGGCGCTGGGCACGGCCGTCCCGGGGGCCGGGCACGGGCAGGACTCCAACTCCAACTTCGTGGGAGAGGTGTGTGACAGCAACGAGAACTGGAGCCGGCCAGCGCCGGGGTCCCCGCTGGAGGAGGGCTCCAGCCAGAGCGAAAACACCACAAATCCGTCCGATAATCTGCTGTTATTAATGCAGAGACAGATGGTCCAGGGCCGGCTTACGGACGCCGCCCCAGGCCTGGCAAGGCCGCAGCTCCCCGAGCAGGAGGTGCGCAGCCCCCCCGAGGGAGCGGAGGTTGGAGGGGCTGGGGGGCAAAACGCCGCCGAGGAGGTGGCCGGGGGATGTGTCAAAGCCCCGAGCTCCCCCGCAGAGGACAACGGCTACGCCAGCAGCTCCCTGAGCATCGACAGCCCCGACAGCGCCTGCAGCAGCACCTGGGACCCTCCCGCCTCTGCCCCCCGAGCTGGGAGCCCCTCCAAGCTGGGCACGGCCGAGCCCGAGCCAGGGCCCCTCTTGCCGGCGCTGGCAGAGGCCGTGCAGCACCTCCAGGACAAGGAGCGCTTCAAGGAGCAGGAGAAGGAGAAGCACCACATTCAGCTGGTGATGTACCGGCGCCTGGCCCTGCTGCGCTGGATCCACGGCCTGCAGCAGAAAGTCGTGGACCAGCAGAACCGGTTGCAGGAGAGTTTCGACACCATCCTGGACAACCGCAAGGAGCTCATCCGCTGCATGCAGCAGGGCCCGGCCTGCCTGGCTGCCACGGCTGCCCCCCGCCCCTGAGGTGCCACCCCAAGGTGCCACCCCTGCGGAGCCACCGGCACTGCCCAGCCCAGCCCTCACCCTCTGGCTGGTGTGGCGTTGGCTGGTGGCATCTTCATCCCGTGCAAGGCGCTCACCGGGCCCCTGGGTGCCAGCCCTGCCCTTCCCGTCTCTCTCTAACACAGCCAAGAGTCCCCGAACATTCTTCTCCATTTTCCCTCCACGTGGGAATTCATTTTGTCCTGCTCCTCGTCCTGCTGGGCTGGGTTGACCTCAGGACCTTGGGGTTTGCTGAGCCCCAGGTGACCAGGCTCATCTTTAAATCTGATCTAGTCCTTTGTAGGAGCCTGGCTGAGCCCGTGCCAGGATGGGCCTGTGTGGAAGCTGCAGGGCAGGGAGGGCCTCAGGGTGGCGAAGCTTCTAAACCTAGCTGGGCAAAGCACCTGGGCACGAGCTTCATCCCCACATCCCACCTGCACCGCAGTGTCTGCACGGCCACAGCCCAGCCACTGGTGAACGTCGCTCGCTGGGGAGAGTGAGGTGTCCTGGGCTGTGAGAGAGAAAAAAGTCGTTCTGAAAAGTGACCTCAGAGTGCTAAAAGTAAATTTAAGTGTCGAATGATCCAATGCCAATGTATGTTTTTAGTGTCAGTATTAGAGAAGTGTTAGTTTAGGTCTGTGTGTGTGTGCACGTCTGTCTGTCGCGGGCGATGCTCTAACACTGCATGATCCTGAAGCTGCTCATGAATTTGTGCTGTTGGTGTTTATATTAATTTATCATTTGAGAGCAAAGAGAGTATTTTTTTCTAATCTGCATTTTATTTGGCAAGGGCTGCACACAGAACCCAAAGAACAGTTGTCTTAACTAGAGATGGAAAAGGAGCTGCTGTGTGTGTTTGCTGTGCTTTGCTGTGTTTCCATAGGACTCATATTCCTTTTAAGTGCTGATGTGGAGGAGTGGCAGCGGGACAGCGAGGGCTCGGCTGGAGGGGATTGTGCTCCCCGTCCTGCCCACAGCACTGATTCCAGTTCTCATTGCAAAAGGAGGGTGACGAGGGATTCCAGAGCTGCTGTGTCCCACCAGCCAAACTGCTGCCAGCGGGTAAAGTGAGGAGATCCACAAAACTCCACCTCCAAAAATGACATTTTGGTGGCAAAGGGGACACTCGGCTCGAATGAACCTGTGCCATCACTGCAGGATTCCAGCAGCATCCACAAGGCTCGTGCTGCCCTTGTCGCCCTCCTGCTCACTCGCGTCCAGCGCCTGCTGCCTCTGTCATACCCCAGACCTGTGATCGTGGGCATGTTGCACACCTTAATAAAAGCCTTGCAGCTGAAGGAGCCAGGTCCCAGCTGGATTTGTGCCTTTATTTCCCTTCCCAAGCCTGCCAGGCTGGGAGCAGCCACCCTGTGCTCACTTGCAGGGGCTGGAGTGTGTGCGGGCGGGAGCGAGGGGTTGGCTGGTCGAGGGCACAGGTCTTGGCACCTTCCTCCCATCCCTGCACCCCTGGGCACGCTCCAGCTGGCAACGCGCTGTGCCAGCACCGGCAGTTCATCCAATTCAATTTAGAAGCCTTTTTTTTTAAAAAATTGTAGTCACATAAACTGCCGTGGCCGTGGGGCAGCGGGGAGCCGGTGCTGGGGTGCAGTGTAGGTGCAGGATTTACCCTCCACCCCGGGAGAGAGTGGCTGGAACCGGGGGATCCGGATTCTCGGCACCCTGCCCTGCAGCCCCGCTGATGGGGACGGCTGGGGGCAGCTCTGGGTGATGGGGATTGCAGATAACAACACCTGAGTGTTGACCCAAGGGTGAGTTTGCCTCAGGCCTCGCAGAGATTAACTAGAGATGAAAAACCGAGGCTGTGGCAGCCCTTTGAACCTTCCCTCACCTTTTTACCCCCCCTTCCTGCTTCTCCTTTCCAGCCTCTGAGTCTGTGGGAATCTAGGGATGCAACACTCCATGTAGGGACACAGCAAGGCATGAAGGGCAGAGGGGCTGCATTTTTCCATTGTTATCCATGCCCTGCAGCCAGGGCTGCCGGGAGGTTTGTCCCAGCCCTCGGGGGTTAGGGATATGGGGTGCTGTGCCCCAAGCCTGTTTCTCACCTCATCCACTCTCCATGAAGCCCAAGCTCCAGCGGGTTTGGGGCAACGTGAGCCCTCCCAGCCCCGCAGCGACACCGAGCGATTCTCTGTTTATCTTGGTCGAATGCTTTACACAAATAATTATTTCCAAGGTAAATATTGTGAAAATCCAGATTATTTGCTCAAGAAATGAAAGAATAACTGAGGGAGCACATCAAAGAGGTGGATCTGCTCTGGCAGCGAGAGGCTTCCTCCCTGGTTTATTGGGAGGCTGATGCTCCTGCCCCGGGACCAGGCTGGAGATGGCCAGAGCTGATTTGCAAAATCAACTTCAGACAGAACTTTTCCACCCCCAGCTCCAGTGCCCAAACGAGATTTGGGAATTAATTAAAAACCCAACCAATTGTGGGGGGAAAAAGTAATAAAGACCTAAAACACTGCAGGGCTGAGCCTGGGCCAGCTTGGGGGGGTGGGGGGTGGAACAGGGCCCCCCTCTGCCCCTGGCACCCCCCTCCCAGGACACTGTGACCCTGCACCCTGTGCTCAGCCCCCTCCGGGTGCAATCCAGATGGGATGGGTGCCATGGGCAGGAACCAGCACGGGGCTGGGCACAGGGACGGCCCCAGGACCTCGTGCCAGGGATGTCCCCATCCCCAGGGATTGCCCAGCCTCGGGAAATAAGGGGCTGGATTCTCAGCTCACGGGTGGATAACTTGGCTCTCAGGGGGGATGCTCCTGCTCCAAACCCCCCAGGTTTTGGGAACACCACCAGCAGGATCTGGATGCAGCCACTGTGCCGGGCAGAAGTGGGGGACCACGTTGGGGTCCCCCCGGCACAGGGGGATCTGAGCTACAGACCCTGTGGCATCCGAGCCTGAATTCCTCTGCCCGGCCAACAGCTCCTTTGGTTTCAAGGTCTCCTCTGCAAGTTTATTGTTATTGTATCAAAGCCCTGTGACACTGGGCTGGTTTTACTGCAGAAAGCGAGCTTTGGCAAATGTTGCCTTGCTTTGAAAGTTAAAATAATGGCATTAAACCAAAATCAAGTATTTATGAAGCTTTGGAGGGAAATATTTTACCTTGTAATTGGAATCCACTCTAACCCTTTCCAGTATTTTGTGGGCTTAAAAAAAAGTCTTTAAAAATAAAATCGAATGATGTGATAACTGATGCCATGAAAGTACAAAAGAAAATTAATCATCTCAGGACATGAACATCCAGAGATCCAGACTGGGACACACTTAAAGCATCCCGGAATCCCTTGTTTATTGTGTCTTGGAGACTTCCAGATCCCACATGTTTGGTTTACAGCAGGAAAAGGGCTTTCCTTGCTCTCGGCTGGGAGGGTGAGCCCAGCCAGGGCTGCTCTGCTCATCCCAAATATCACATCCAGGCAGTGCCCAGCGTGGTGAGGGGTCCCACATCCCTGGGCACCCCCCGGGTTCCCACTGCCACCATCTCTCCTGCTGCTCCCCAGTGCCTGGAGGAGCAAGGCTGCCCGGAGAGAGGAGCTCAGCCCTTATAGGATCCATATGAACCACCATGCCGGCAGCACCTGCTGCTGCCTGGGAGGTCTGGGGGGGTGGTGGGGAGCAGGGGGGCTCTATCACCCTGCAGAGAGATGCTCCTTGCCCAGCCAGGCTCCCTTTCCCTGCAGCCCTGGGTAAGGGGCACTGAGGAGTGGGAACCGGAGGGCTGGGGGCAGATCCTGGGAGTTCATGAGTGACCCTGAGCCTTGGTGCATCCTTGCTTTTTCCAGCAGCATCCAGTGGGACAGAACCACCATTCACAGGATTTTTCAGGCTATTCTCACTCCCTGGCATTTTAACTGCCTCACACTGGCGGAATAAATACCGAATAAATACAGTCATCTCCTGCTTGAAACAGAGTGAGGCAGTGCCAGTCCCAAGATCTCAGGGTGGACGGGGGGAGGCAGGATTGGGAATACTGGGATCTTCCCCCCACATTCACTGCTGGGGCGTCGTGACACACTGCAAACCCTGCTGCCTTTCCAGGGAACTTCTAAAACCTCTGGATGCACTAAAATCTGGGCACCATCCCAGCTCGATCGCCGCAGCCGGGCACGTGCTGCCCATCCACACCCAGGGCTGGACCACGCTGGGGTATGACCAGCACAGCCCCACTCAGCACGAGCATCCTCCCCATCCTGGCTTGGAAGGCTCGTTCTCCAAGAGCTGCTTCCTGCTCGCCCTTTCCAGCGGCGCTGGGATGGGCAGGACCCGAGTGCCGGGCTCTGCCGCCGTATCTGATGGAAACGCGGTTTGAGCCTCCCTTCTTTAATGATTCCCTTTGAAATGTTGTTGCTTCCGCACATCCCCCTTCGGGGTAGAATATTAAGCAAGAGCAACTCGGCTGGAAATTCAGATTGTTTTTGTGTCTGTTTTCATTTACATTTTAATGACAGAGAAATCGTAGCAATCAGGCTGTTTGCAGCACGGCCCCACCAAGGAGAAGGCGAAAATTCACCTCCCACCACCTCACCTTTGCCCTCCACAAACGGCACCAGGAGCTGGGAATTGCCAACTCTGGGTGTGGAAATGCTCTTTTTCCCCTTCTCCTGCCCAGGCAGGTGGGATTGAAGTCAGGAAAGGGCTCTTGGGCCCCTTGCAGGGCTTTGCCTGGGTGCAGTGCAGAGGGACGTATTTTGGTGCTGGGGAAGGGGATGTGGCGTGAAGGAGCGAGCAGATGGATGCTCTCCTTTGGGGATTGTTGGATGTTGAGGCCAAGGGTGCTGGTGCTGCTCCAGGAGCTCACTGCACCTGCAGGAGGAAGGGGAAAGGGGTCTCAGATGTGCCCAGGCCCCATGACCTGCCTTGGGCAGAGGTCAGGGGAGATTTTCCCTGTGACAGCAGAGCCCCATCCCAGGAACCAGCACCTCAGTGCCTGGGAATTAACTCAGCACCTCACCAGCAGCCCATGGCTCTTCAGATGAGGTACAGGGATCCAGGCCTCCCAGAGGAAACAGCTGGGAGTAAAGATCACTGGAAGAGAAGCAATAAACTCTCGGTTATTCTTCTGCCAGGGAGGCCAATCAAGCTGCAAAGAGTGCCCCAAGGCCAGCCGTACATCATTATTTCCTCGCAGTTCCCGGGTGATGTAGTGGCTGTCTGGCTGGAGGGAATGCCTTCCCAGTTTTCAGCATCAGCACCGGAATATCTAGAGCCCTGGAAGCATCGGGTTGAATCCCGGAATCCTCAGTGCTGCACTTTATTCCTCCAAGGGGATAATAATCCAAGAGCCACGCACACGGCCTGTCCAGGAGAGTCTGATTGAGTTTCAAACTGAAGTGCCTGGCTTGGCTTCATTCACAGGCTCTATCTGTATTTGCCATCTTGGAATCTCCATTTTCCTCTCTCCTGCCTCAATTTCTCTGCTCTGGACAGGGCCAGAGGGACGAGGCATCTTCCAGCTCACAGTCATGGATGGAGGCTGCATTTCACACTAGAGCCAAACAACAAAGAAATGCATTTGGGGTTCTTTTAAGTCCATTGAGGGCTCATCTCATTTTGTTTTGCCTTTCCAAAGTCTCCTTCCCCCACGGCTCCAGCCCTGCCCTGAGAGTGGCACCATCTGTATTTCCAGTTTGAGTGCTGCTGGCAGGAGCAGCGGCACCGTGGCACCGGCTGTGCCAGGACCCAGCGCTGGATCCCATCACCACGGCGGCCCTTTCATCTCCCAAGATGGGGCAGATTTCATTTCTCAAGCCATCCAAAAACTTCCCGGGGTGGGGAGTTCCAAGCTGACTTTTTGTGTCCTTTGTTTTCTCTGGTAGGGCGAGGAGGGGGATCCAGAGCCAGCACCAGGGCAGGCGCACCCCGGGAAACTCGCCGGAATCCGGGAGAAATGGGAACTTTTTAAAAATTCATGAAAACCGAGGAATACAAAGCCGAATTAGGAGAAGCGAGTAGTGTTGGGCTGAGTCTGTTTGGTGTTGATACTGTGTGGAATTAAGCCACACTGGTCTTTCTTGTGGCCAGAGGGTAGGAAAAGGGCTCCCAGTGGAGAGGACCCAGCCCGGCGCTGGTGGTGCTGAGCGGGGATTGATAACCCGGCGCGGGGGGCCGCGGCTCCCACGGATGCTGCTCCGGGCCCAAAAGCTGCATTTATCCCAGCGATAGCAGCCGAGCCAGAGCTGCGGGCCTTGGGGGGAAAAAAGGCTTAAAAACCCATCCTTCATTCATCAGGCAGCTGAGAGGAGAGGGGGAGGAGGGGGAGGCAAAAAGGATGGAGAACGAATTAAGAGTTGGGGGGAACATGGGGGGGCTGCTGTGCCCTGGACGAGGGGCTCAGCCCTGCGCAGACCCTCGCCCCCAAAGCCACCCATGGGTGGAGGGTGCCTGCCCCACTCCGTCCCTGGGAGGGGATCAGGACATGAATCCCAGCTGAGATATCCCAATCCCCAAAAAAATACCCCCTCCAATCCTGGAGCCACCCACTGCAGATGACAGTGGTGGGGGGAGCAGCAGCAGGTGCTGAGGTCTGGGGTCCGCTTTCCCAGAATCCACCTCTGGCACTGGGAATTTTGGAGGCAGGGGAACGGAAGGAGAGGGTTCATCAGTCACTTCTCGTGAGCAAATAACACAGTGTGACAGCACGGGGCTGCGAGGGGCTGCGAGGGGCTGCGGAGACCCCTGTTCAGAGAGGGACCCACCACGCAGAGGGAACATGCCAGAGCAGGGAGCAGGGTGGGCAGGCAGTGGGGATGGGACAGGGAGGGCTTGGGGCTGGAGAGGCTCATGGCTGGGACACGTACCCCAGAAACTCCTGCCTGCTGTGGGGGAGTTTCTGCTCTGCCCACACTCCTCAGCTCCCTGGGACATGTGGGCAGCTCGCCACGGAAAACTTTCCAAAGGACTCGGTTTGGTTGCGCATTGGAAGAAAACCAGGTTTTAAAACCTTGAACAGTTGACGAACCAGTTCTTGTTCTGTGGCCAACCCCAGTTGTGAGCCCATCGACTGCGGGGCCAGAAGGGACCATGACACAAATGGAATTTGACATCTCACCCAGCACAGGCCAGGGAAACTCACCCAGAACCTTCTCCACCAGCCCCACAGTTTCTGACAGCAGCGTCACATCTGGGAAACCATCCGTTGGCTCTGCGGTGACAAATGAGGCCGTGGGCACAGAAACTAACTTCTCACACCCTCCCAGGTTCAGGGCACACCCATGGCAGATCTTAGAGCAGTTGCAGAATCCTGCTCCCTATTCCTCTTTCTGGACTTTTGGGAACCTGCCGGACCCCAGGGAAGACCCCCTCGGGGTGCTGAGAATGAGCCGTTTGCACCCTGTGGGGGGTCACCTGATGGCCACGCTGGTCACCCAGGCCAGGAGCAGAAGTGCCACCACCCAACTTCTCCCTGTTGAGGAGGGAGTCTCCTGCCATGTTGCTCAGTGGGGTCCAAAGCGCCAGGATCGCGCTGTGGAAATAATTCAGATTAGGCATGCGTGTAATTACCAATATTTTATCCAAACAGGAGGAGCTGGAACATCCCTGGGTATCTGGGGAATCATCTCACTAGATGCAAAGTGGGAAGCAATGTGGTGGATGGGGGACAGGCTGACACCCACCCTGCCTGGGGCTGCCCGGTGGGACAGGGGGACGATAACTGACCTGAGTATGTGCCACCAGCTTGGGTGTCCCAGCCAACCTACCTCTGTCTGCTGTGTCTCCTGAGGGCTGAGCCTTCATCCCCCTCCTCCTCTGCCGTCCCTCCCATGGTATGTCATGGTGGGACAACCATCCAAACAGTGGGGATCCACCTCCGAGCATCCTAAATGCTTGGAATGGCACACTCCTGTCCCATCCGGCTCGTTTGCCAGCTCTTTCCAAGCCCTGCAGAGCCTGCACCTCCCTCGTGTGTGGAGGACGAGGAGGCCGTGGCAGATCCCGGCTGTGGGACCTGGCAGGTGGAGAGGTTGGGTCCGGAGATCTCCAGGAAGCAGAAGCCACCAGGAGAGCTGTCACTCAAAACCATCTGAGCTCCTCCAGGCCAGCCCTGCTCTGGTTCAGCTCTGAGCAAGTTTTCCATACTCTGGTTTTGTTTTTTGTTGCTTGGAACCAACCCAATCCACAAAGTTTTGCATGATTTTCTGCCTCTGGCTCCAGGCACTCCAGAAACTCAACCTCTCAACTCGCGCCAGGCGGCTGCTGCTGGTTCCTGGTGCTGCCAGAACTGCCCTGGAGGCTGCTTGGGAGTCGCCAGCTCAAAGCCTGGCACGAGCCTTACCTGGTGCTCAGCAGTGGCTGCAGGGACAAGGTGGGGACGGAGCCCGGGGCTCATCCCAGTGCCGTGTGGAGCGTGTTGGAGCAGGTTCCCTCAGTAAAGGTGAAAGGGAGCTTCTCTGAAATGAAAGCAGCCCCTGGAGCAACCTTTCCTCAGGAATTATCCTGCTGATTAATCTCTCCCGAAGTCACCTGTGACAAATGAAGTGAATAAGGGACTGTGGAGCTGGGTTTTTCAGGGGGGTGGGCGGGGAGGGATGTTCCCCCCACCTCCATCTGGGCTTTTTACAGACCTGGCACCTCTCAAATCCATATTGCCAGAAGCAGCCCTGGGTGGCTCCTGCAGTGGGGGCTGCACTGGGAGGTCAGTGATGGCCACCTGGGATCTGTCCCCACTCACAGGGGACTGGGGAAATTGGGGAGAAGGTGTGGAGGTCAGAGGGACCCTGTGCAGCAGGGGCAGAGGGGCGGGGGTGCTGCTCAGCTGCATTTGGTGGTCTCTGCGTGTACCGGGGGCTAATACGTGTGAAAAGCAGATTTATTTTTGCCTACGTTTCATATTCTTCACGCTCTGCGGCGGGAGACAAAGGATCAGCTCTTCAATGGAGTCCTAAGAATAAACCCTAAACCTCATCAAATCCAATCCGGCAATAAAAATTGCCCGAACAAAAGGCCGGGGACGGAGGGTGGCGGCGGGGCCGTTTCCCCACGATAACAAGTTTTCACAAGACTGTTTATCCGCACAATTTGGAACGACACTTAAAATCTCTAATCCCAATAGGCATGAAAGTGCTTGTCCCGAGCAAGCAGGTGGATTGTCCCGCAGCGGCCGCGTTGCCAATGCTGCTCGGTGGCCGCGGCGGTGCCCGTGGGGGTCACGGGGAATGTGCTGAGACGGGGCAGCTGCAGCCTGAATGCTTCTCTTCAACCTCAAAGCCTCGGCCCCTCTCCCCGGCACCCCTCTCCATCCCTCCCCCTATTCAACCCGGTTTTAAAAGGCAGCAAAATGGTTACAAGGTTTAAGGCAGAGGCGAGCAAAATGCCGCACAAAGGGAGGACAAAGGCCTGCGGCGGCCGGTCCCTAATCTAGCATCGCCCGTGGCAATGCAGCCCGGAGCGGGGCTGCGCGGATTAAACCCGCTGCCAGCGCCAGGCTTTAGCGGCAGGGCTCGGGGGTGCCGAGGGGCGTCCCCCCTGCCTGGCCCACCGGGAGGGCTTCTGCCACAGAGCCCTCCGAGGCGTCCATCCTCTCCAGGGCCTGGTGCTGTAGGTGGGGTGGAGACAGCGAGGCCTCGGGTCATCCCCAGGGAAGCAGCACCGGTCCCTGGGCTGGTGTGGATCCTGCGGAGGCTGGAGGTGGGATGTTGGGAGATGACTGAGGATGTGAAGCCACTGATGCTGTTGGGCTCGGCAGAGATGCTGAGGGTGGAGCAAGAGCCTTTGTGTCCCCAGTGACATCTCTGGCCCAAAGAAATCTTTTATTCCTCCTGTTTTTACACAGAATCCTAGAAAGTGTTGATAGAGAACGGCAGCTCCTAAATTGCCCAGCTTGAGGCCTTCCAAGGCCATGCTGTGAGCCACCGGACTGGCTGTTTTTCCCTTATGGCTGCTGCCTCCAAGCTCCCAACTCAGTGCCGTGCTGGGAGCTGGCATCCACATTCCCAAGGCTCCACAGAGGAGGAATCTCCTCCCTGGGGCAGGAATGGGGTGAGCCATGAACCCCCAAGCCAACTGCTGGGACTGGGGCCACTCACCCCGCTTTGCCCCACACAAACCAAGACCCACAGACTCGCAGTGTCCGGCACAGTCTCAGCTCCCAGCACATGCTGCTCATCCTGCTTTACGGAAAACTCCTTCCCCTGGGCCTGACATTCCCCCTGCACCCCACCAACCTCTCCCATAGCGTCAGGCCTCTCTAAAGTTGGTCTTGAAATTGAGGTAACGACTTTGGCGGTGTCGGCGTTATCCGCCAGCGCCCGGCGCGATGCCCGCCCGGCTTGGCAGACGGCAGGGCCACTAATCCCATTAGCACTCTGGAACCATCACCGAGACAGCCACGGGGCTGGGGACAAACCCGAACTGACATCCCTTTCGCACGTGGAAGTGAGGAGAGGAGCATTGGTGGGTCCTTGCCGGGAGCCTGGAGGGCCCGGGCCCCGCGGGGCGTCGGGGGACGTGTGACGGTGGCAGTGACACGTCCCACCGGCTCCTCGCCGGCGCTCAGGGCAGTCCGGTGTCACCGCAGTGCCACTGAGCCGTGTCTGCGGGCGACAACCATGGCACCCCTAACTGGCACCACTGCCCGAGCCCTGCTCCCTGTGCCCCTGGCACGGCTGGGCTGCGGTGAGCACTGCTGGGCTCGGGGCCGGGAGATGCCCTGGGTGTCCCCAAGGTGACTGGGATGATCCAGGGGTGGCTGGGACATCCCAGGGGAGGGACATCGGAGGAAGGGTGAGGGGTGTGCTGCTTCCCACTCCCCAGGGCTCAGCGTGCTGCAGTCCTCAGTTGGATGCTCCAAGGCTCCTGCCCACTGCAAAGAGGCTTTTAATTACTGTCAGTGCCTGGGTCCTGCAGCAAACGGCTCCCTCCTCTCCCCAAAGACAGGCTGGGGGCAGGTCAGGGCCGTTTTTAGACACAGATTTGTGATCCAAAGGGAAGGTCAGAGATCTGGAGCGCACTGTGTGCACTGTAGCTGGTTTTTACCAACAGGTAACGAGGCGTGTGGGCAGCAACTCAACCCCTGCCCAGAGCCGCCCAAGGCATTTCTGGTGAAGGAAAAGCTCAGAGTGCACATCTCTTCTCTCCACAGTTATGGTCACTGGAACTGTGTTTGGACACACTTGGACACACTCCGTCTGTGCCGGGCCGCCCTCTCCTTTCCTTAAATAATCCGCCTTTAAAACAACTCTGTGAAACCACAGCAAAAGCAATACCCTATTTGGCCAAGTCGTGTATTTTTTCCTCCTCAAGTAAGTTCCTGGCAAAATGAAAGGACTTGAATAAAGTTGGTGAAAAAAAGAAAAAAAAAAAAAAAGCCAAGACAGTGAGCTTTTGCTTTAAATTAGCATTCATTTACAAAGCCCAGACAGACCCACTAAGCAAATTGTGCCCATTAATATATTAACAACAGATTTTTACTACTGCTCCTTTGGGTCCAGAGCCTGAACAGAGGCTGGTGATTAAGGCTTTTTTAATTCTAAGAGCCTCAGTGACCGAGCTGGACCCGCGTGTGCCCACGGCCGCCTGCGCTGGGAGGGTGTCAGGGTGACCTCAATAAAGTAGGTGACCACGGCACCTCTAATCCCCTCTTTTAATTGATTACTCTCACCCAGCCCCCGAGGCCATGAGAATGGGGGACCCACCCTCTATAGATTAGCACCCTTTAGTTTACAGATCAGCCACTTTTTCAGTCCTTTGCCCTGCAGCAATGCATGAAAATAACACTAATCTCATTAAGGACAGAAGGGAGCCCTTCAAAGTTTATTAATAATGGGAGCAGACAGGGAGAGAGTCAGGCTCTGGGTCAGATTTCAAAGCCAGGGAAGTGGCAGGAGCTTTCCAAGGGCCTGGTTCTGCCAGGGAGGAGGGTTTTTGCCATGTTTTGAGCTGGGTCTGGAAGTGCTGGTGATGGCTCTGAGGAGCACCTGGGACCCCCTGGACGTGGCTGGACAGGGGTGGGCAGTGCCCAGCTCTTGGCCAGGCTGGTTTGACTGCTCAGGGGCTGCTCCAAACTCCTTCCTTCGCTAGACAGGGCTGTCTCCCCTGCAACCCTCAACTGAAGAATTACTTAAATGATGGCAAGATCTCATCACCTTGAAAGAGACCTGGCAAACAAGACCTTAAGCTTTAAACACCACAATGAAGTGGCAACATTAAAGGTAAGATTAGGATTCTCAAGGCCGAAGCAGCATCCTGGCCCTGGTGTTGCTGCTTTTATCTCTTTTGGGTGGAATGGCAGAATTCCTCACATTGCTGCTGGGGTCTCCCCAGCTTCTGGTTGCACCCAGCAGTGCACAGCCCCCAGCCCAGCGCTCCTGACCCCAGAGGAGGCCGCAGGCTTGGAATGTGCCAGCCAGACAGGAAAGCAAAGCTTTGCTCACCTCTGAGCAGGACAGACCTCGAGGCTTCTCCCTCTGTTTACAGAGCTCTGAGCGTCTGTGAAAGCCGTGAGCAGGCTGTTAGAGGTCGTGAGGGATCACCCAAGGTCTCCCAGGCTGCCTGAAACCTCCAACAAAGCTCAGGCGTTTTTAAAGCATATTCCACGTGCAGAATTCCTAGCTAAGACGCACATTTAGGGATGAGCCTTGATTTAGTTCCTGGCTTCAAACGGGACACGATGACACGAACGCCTTCACAGAAGAGGGACCTCGGTGCTGCCAGCGCTCCAGGAACTCCAGGATTTCCCAAGCATCCTGCAGGATCTGGGTGTTGGGACCCCTGATGGCTCCTGCGGAATGTTGTAAATCCCAGGGGATTTGCAGAGCCCCAGGGAGACACCTCACCTGTGAGAGGGCCGAGTGCCGAGTCGGGATTTCCCCTTTCCTCCTGTTACCAACACACGAGGGGATGGAGCGTCCTGTGCCTCAGGAGTCTGGGATAAAACCAAACCAACAATCCTTCGGCACATGGAACCGTGGAGAGAAGCAGCTCACGGACCACATGCCGGGAGCTGCCCCAAATCCGTGGGGTTAAACCCACCAATGCACCAACCCCCCACAGGGCTGGGTTTGGGGTGGGTCTTTGGGGTGTAACACCAAAGGTTTGAGGGGGGCTCAGAGAGAGGATGAGCCGGATCGGGAGGAAGGAGGGTCCCAGGCTGCGATCCCTCCAGGCCTAACCTAATCACCATCGCTCTGCATTATTACCCTGCCTAACGCGGCATGCTTTTAAATAAAATATGCAAAGATTTCTCAAATTATTTCCCCGGGGCAAGTGCATTTTCTATCTTCGCTCGTGCATGTTAATCTGAAAAATGCAAATTCCGCACACCCCCCCATCTGCTGGGGCTCGGCCATTTATTAACTTTTTTTTTTTAATACAAAATGTTTATTTCTTTCATATATATATGAAAAAGCAATGAGTTTTGTTATCTCTGCCCCTATTTTATTTCATTTAGAGAAAACAGGTTTTATTGGGTTAATAATAATAATAATAATAATAGTAATAATAAAATGGCCCTGAGGTGCTGAGGATTACGACTCACTCAGCACTGGAGTTTTAATCAGAGATTGGTGTTGGGCAGGATTACGGCTGCAGGAAGGCTGGGCCTGCTTTAAGATGAAATGCTGATGTTCAGGGGACAAGATTTAGTTATTTATTTATCCAGGATGACTTTGATACCCAGGGCTGAGCCGACAGCATGTCCTGAGAGTGACAGCTCCCCTGTGTCTGCCTGGATGTTGGTGGTACTTCCCTGGGCTAAGGACTGTCCCCGTCCCTGTCCTCATCGCCTGCCCAGGGGTGACAGCCCCAGAGTCCCCAGAGCAGCACGTGGGGACCGTGAGCATCCCCATCGTTAGGGCTCCTTTGCAAAATCATTAAAAACATGGAGAAAAAAGCAGCCACAGACAAAAAATGGGGGGGAAGGAGGACCCCGGCGTGGCGTTTTCCCTGACAAGAAGCTGATGTGACAGAGCTCGGCGTGCTGAGCGTAATTGGCAGCCTCTGCCCAGGAGAGGCCACAGACAAACTTGCTCCAGGACGATGCTGCCCCGTCCCTGTGCCCGCGGGTCCCACGGCGGGGGGTGAACGGGGACCGCGGCTCCGGCACGGCCGCCGTGGGGAACATCAGCCTTCACCTGAGTAATGAGACAAAACCCAGGGAAAACACACATGAAAAGGAAGGGAAAGAGAAACTCTTAGGAAATAAGATCAAAGTCCTGCCTTCAAAAATGTTGTCCTGCAGCTACGAAGAAACCCAGATCGCCCTAATTGTGGCGCTCGGCGCAGCGCTCGGCGCAGTGCGGGACTCGGGGACGGGCTGGGGGGAACCCAGAGGTCCCAGCACCCAGCTGGGAGGGACAGGAACACCAGGGCCACACTGCCTTTGCTGGGTTTATTTTTGGAGTACTCCTGTCCCTGTTCCCACAGAGCTTGGGCCTGATGTGCAAATGAGAACTGTGGTGCTGGTCCTCACGCAGAGGAGCTGCTGGTTTGGGACACATCACACATTGCATTTAATACAACTGTATTAAAATTATCCCCTCTAGACATTTGAAGGAGAAACGTTGGATAAAAACTGATGGCCAAGTGCTTGGATGTGGCTAGAGAGTAGGTTTATGCATGGAAAATGGTTACAAAGGAGAACAGAAAAGGAGCTGTGCCGAGGAAAGAAAAGTCTCTCTTTTGGAAAACTGAGGGTCGCCCAGGCTCCCTGAGCAACTTCATGAGCTCTAGACAATGGAGTGCTGGGGCCAGGGGTGCCCACGTGTGCCGGGGTGCTCTGGCAGGGAAGAGCCATTGGCCTGGGCTGGCTCTTGCCACCCCTGCCCTGTTTCTGAACACACTGAGGGCACAGATCAGCTCTGCAGGCAGACACTGCTGCCTTCACATGGGGCTGGTGCCGTGACGGATGAGCTGCTGGATTTGCCTCCTCTCATCCCATTTTGACAGTTTCTCCCCATCCTTCCCCCTGCCACAGCCCCACAGCACCCCGGTCCTCCAGCACCCGGGCAGCCACCGGTCCCTGAGGGGACATGAGGGTCTGGGAGTCACAGCCCCAAACCAGTCCAACCCCCGTGCTGGGTGCAGAGCACTTGGGTCCCCACCACAGCACAGGGAAGCAGCTGGCTGGCCCTTTAAAGCCTTTTTTTCCTCTCTTGTTAAAAGATGTCTGGGAGGGGAGCTGCCAATCTGAAAAATGATCCTTCCTTTTTTCCATTTTCTTCCTTCTCTCCTTCTAGCTCGTGCTCATCTGTTCAGGTGAACCTCAGGCACATTCATTAAATCTCTGTCTTTGACACCTCAGCTGCTTTGGAGCCCTGGGCTGCTCTTTCTCTTTTCTTTCCATGTTTTTTTCCCGTTCCCCATCTCCGAGCCCGCCTGATCAGCACACTAAGGCAGTGGGAGCGAGCTGCAGAATCGTTAACGAAGCACAGCTCCGGGGGTGAGGTGCTGAGTGGCTGGTTTTGGGGAGGGTGCTGAGGGCACCCACTGTCCCTGCCTGGGGACAGGCAGCATCGGGGCACTGTGAGGAGCAACTGCTGGCACCAGGGTGGCACGGAGGGGAGATGAGCACGGTGACAGCACAGCCTGCACCCAGCCAGCGCCCCGGGGCTGCGGCCAGCAGCCAAGGGCTTGGCTCGCTCCGCCATCCTCAGTCCCACAAAATCCTGTTACTCCATGCAGGAGCGCCTTCCCTGCTCCCCAGGCTCCCCTGGGCTCCCTGAATCCTTTCTGCCCACCCTCGCGGACCCATTGATCGCCTCTCACATAAGTCCCATCCTGTCATGGAGGCACCAGTGGCTCATCCCACCATGGATTTGCCGCTCGGCCAAAAGGGACAGAGCCCATCTCCAGCAGCACAGCTGCGGCTGCCTCTGGATCAGCTCCTGATGCTGAGCGGGGCTGGAGCAGGGAGATAACCCACCCGGCTGCCACCAGGAAGGATTTGGCCTCGGCTGTGCTGGCCCCTGGCTGGGGTCCCTGCTGGCTGCTCCCAGCCCCAGGAAGGCCCGGCACGGAGCAGTGGAGGTGGCGAGGGATGAGGTGCTCTCCACGGCCTTTGCACGTGGGACAAGGGGTGGCCATGGGCTCAGGGCTAAGGGGCAGGAGCAGAAAGGATCCCTCCGGGAGAGGCAGAGCCCCGGCAAGAAGGAGGGCAGGAGAGCTGGGGATGGACCTCAGGAAGGCACGTGTCCAAATCCCAGCTCTCCCTGGGATGTGGCGCCTGTGCCCAGGGCACAGCAGGGCAGCGTGTCCTGCGGGAAGGGGACAGCCCGGTGTGGAGGATGGGGCCGAGCAGTGAGTGGCTCCGGGAGGCTCAGTGGGACCGGGACTGTAAGGCTGTGAATTCCTGCAGAGTTTTGTTAGCGGGATCGGCGCGCAGCCTGGTGCCCTGCTCCGAATTAATTATCCGCTGACACGATTTTGCTTCTTTCCCTTTGTGTTATTTTAATTAACAGAGATCTCCTCCAAGCAAGCCAGCTGTCATGTAAATTGTAAAACTGTCAGCATGTACAGGAACTTAACAGGGACTGGAAGAAAGCCTTGCACAAAGGGATGTGCTACTTTCCCTTTTTGGTTTTCATTCTTTTTTTTTTTTTAAATCTGGCACATTTGTAAAGTTTAAAAAAAAGTGTGGAGACTGGGGTGTGGCAGCAGATGGAGAAAGCCCAGCTTTTAGTTTAGATCCATTCCTTGAGTCAGAGGTGCAGAACAGAGGTGCTGCCCAAGTATTTTGGATCAGGGTCACTTCCTGGAACATCCCCGCAGCCTGGGCATTCCTCCCAGCTCCGCTCCCCTCCATCCACGCAGGCGGCAGGTGGGAAAAGACCTACTGTAGGAAGGGCTCAGCATTAAGCTGGGCAAAAGGAAACATCAGTGGCTTTGGTATAATTAATCTGGTGTGTGTCCATTGCGGATTTCACCCACCTTCATCCCGAGCTTGGTGCATCCTTGTGTGCCAAAGGCCGGCTGCCAGGCTGGCACCAGCTCTCTGCTTTCTGACCTTGCACCCAGTTGTATCTAGGCTTGAGATTTTTAACTGTGAGCTGAAATCAGCCAGTTCTTCCGAAGATCAGGTTCTCCAAACAAGCAAAACCGTGTTAATGGGCCCCATATGTCTTTGGTTAAAAGCTGCTCCAGCAGCAAGAGCAGCAGATGCAGAAGGGAGCGAGCGGAGCCGGAGGTACAGCGGGAGTTCAAGCGAGGATACTCCATGGACATCCCATCTCCCCTGAACGCGAGCAGAAGCCTGTGGTAACCCTGCAGCGATCAATTAATAAATGTTTAGGCAAGTCAATGAAGGTTAGCAAGGCCCCAGCTCAAAGGGAAGCTCAGGGAGGACAGTGGGAAGTGGAGATGCTCCGGAGCAGTGGATGGTTCCGGCAGATGTCAGGGCAGCAGGACACCGACGGGGAGATGTGCCAGGGCAGCCAGGGGCCTCTGCACTTGCTGGAACCTCACGAGGCCGTGAGGCAGGAGGGATACTCACCAAACCTGCTCTCTACAGAGGAACCCCTCTGGGTTACAGCCAGGCTGTAAGAAAGTCCACATTTTTCTCCCTGCCTGATTCTGGGAGAAGATCAGCAGCCTGGGAAGGGCCTGGACTTTCTGCAGTGGGGTCTTTGTGCATGTCTCATCCCTATGTGCTACAGACCTGGGCTATGTTTGGATGAGGACCGAGCTACTTAATTCCATTTCCTACCTTCCTCATCACAAATCATTTCCATTGTCCTTTGAGAACAGAACAAAAAGATTCCAAACCACATTTTGCTGAAGAAGGAGGGATATTCTTTCCCAAGCAGCAGCCAGGGATAAAAGCCTGGAGACAGCTGAGCAAGCTGCAGCACTAAAGCCCGAATGCCGAGCTTATCCGGCGAGCACAGCCGGGCTGTGAGGGGTCCAGCCTGATGCCGAAGGTTCCACAACGAGGCCAGTTTCCCAGGGGCTGGGATCTGCCGACTGCATATGGAGGTTCCCTCTCGGCCCTGTTTGCATGCCAGGCATGCTGCTTGTCCACTGAAACAAATGACCTTGAGCAGCGCTGCGGGTCAATAAAATAATTTGCCAACTGATCCATCTTCTGTGGCAAACAGATGAATCAACTCCGGCTCCCTGGGCTGTTTTATGTACGGATGGGAGAGCCGTGAAGTTAAAATAACGTGTGCAGCCACATCCGTCTCCGTGCAATGAAAGGATGGCTCGGAGTTAATAAAGTTGTGTATTTCAGGATGGAAAAAACGCACCTCTGCATCTCCTGACACTCGGCTTTGTGAGGTGGGTGCGGTTCCCCAGGACATCACGGTGCGGGCCACCCTCTCCCATCGTGTCCCCTTCGTTCCCACTTTCTGCTCATCTACTCCAACTCTGCTGCCCCTGGCCTGTCCCTGATGGCCCCTCCTGGGGTTCAGCCCCCAGGGAACCCTTGGCCTCCCTGTCCTCGCCGCCACCTTATTTATTCCTGAGTAATGGTCCGAAGGCTCCAGTTTCAGCCTCACAAAGGTGACTCACAGTTGGGAACTGGAGCATCGTGGGAAGCAAACTCCGCTTTTACTGGTCTCCAGTGCGGCAAAGCACCAAAAGCAATTAAGAAATGGCCATTTCCACCGTGGTGACACAGCCTCCCGCAGCACTGGCAGGGGGTGGGAAGGAGCCAGAGCCACCAGGGCTCGCGCACGTGGCCGGGCTGCATCTGTCGGAGAGCACAGCAAACTGGGGCACTCGGAGGGAGCAGAAAGGCCCCGAGGCAGCCTGTGCTCACTGAGCCCCTAATCACAGCGAGGTGATTAATGCCCTTCTGCTCCCGTGCGCTGCTGCTCCGTTCCCGTGCTGCCCTGGCTCGGCCCTGCTGCCTCGGCAGGTCCCACACCGGCGGGCACCAGGCCCGTGCCTTGGCAGGGACGGCGCTCGGCTCTCCTGGTGCTGAAAGCAGGGATGGAGTTTTGCAGGAGGCCTCTGCAGGACCTGTGAGAGGGAGGAGAGTGCTGATGAGCTCCTTGTGCCAGAGACAAGCCTGGTGCCCAAACCCCTCCTCTGACAGCTGGAGCACAGAGCTGGGAGCTGAAAGGGGGAGTCCTGGAGTCCAGTACTCACTAATCCCAACACTGCATCCTGCTGTAGGATGGAGACCTGCCTGGAAGATGCAGGAGGGCTGCATCCCTGCTCTGCTCTCTGATAGCGAGGGGTGAGTTACCTGGCCATGCTTCCCCAAGTCCCCTCACAGGTTAACAGGGCGAGGCACAGCTCAGCCAGGCCGGGCACAGCTCAGCAGCAGCAAAGAATGTCAGTGAGCAGGAGTGAGCAGCCGTGCTCATTACAGTGAGGTGAGAGGTCACAGTTTGCTTGTCTCAGAGGTTAACAAACCCTGCGCAGCCACCCCGAGGGCACAGGAGCTGGACATCAGAGATAAAAGCTCTGCTCAGAGGGCTCAGAAAAATGGGATGCCTTCCACAGGGCCACGGGAAACACCTCATGCCCTAGCAGCCTCACACTGTGCTCCTCTTCCTCGGCCATGCACCGGGCAAGGCTCGCTCCACACCAGGATCGCTGCAGGGCACTTCCTCCGAGCCATTAAAGCACATTGGGTAATTAATACCTTCCATGCATGAGGAAAAATGAAAGGCAGGTGGGAGGAGGAGGGGAGGGGAGGGGAGCAAGGAGGAGGCAGCTCCATTTTGAGGGCCATTAGGGTGGTTCTCCCTCGGCGTTGTAATTTGGAGGCTCCCATGTGCTGCAGCGTTCACACCTCTCAGACATTGTTCACAGCCCAGTTCCAGCCAACACCACGATGCTGTGCAGGATCCATGCTCCCTGCTGGAGCAGCTCTCCTCCTCCTCATCCCCCAGGACTGCTGCAGGATGAGCTGGGGCTGCCCCCACTCCAGGCTCAGCACCCAGCCGGCTCCTCCAAACTCCTTGACTGAGGGTTACGGGAAAGGCCCCCCCCAGTGCTAAAGAAAGCTCCATTTCAGCACCTTAAATACAGTTTCTTAACAAACAAAATGTTTATTTTCTGAATAATAATAATAATAAAAAAGAATTCCAGCCTTGGGGCATGTAGTGGGATGGCTGTGAGCTCACTGGAGCGTGTGTCCATTACCGTCCGCGCTCAGACCCCGCCGCAGCCCCGGCGCTTTATTCCGGGAGAGTGACTGACAGACCCTGATCGATGCTGATTCGGGTCTTAAATAAACACATTGGTTCTGGCTTGCCGGGAAGAGCGAGGTGCCAGCATCTGGCTGACAGGCAGAGAAAGGCAAACTTTGCCAAACGGGCACTTCTTTGTGATATATTTCCCTTCTCTTAGCAGTGTGCCATGGGAGCTGGGCAGAAGCTGGGACGGGAAGGTTTCAGGACAGGGGTAATTTTGCATTTTTCTCCTTTAACTTGTGGACTGAAAAACAGAGTTCAAATATTCAGAGAGAACTGTGCTGCCAAAAGCCACCAGATCTTGCTGGTGACGAATCAGACCATGGAGCAGGGAAAGGTGCTTCACTGCTGACAGCAGCTGTCAAGAGAAAAGCCCTTTGACAATTTGCTGAGCTGTGGCAATTCACATCTGCAAGAGTTGTAGAGCTTCAAGGAACCATGAGATTCTTGGAAATGTTTTGCACCAGCATCGTGTAGGTCTTAAAATTAATGGAAATGGCCCTTGAGAGATGAGTGAGTCAGATTTGGAAAATACCACTCAGGTCATTTTTTCACCCTTTGAGCATCATTTTGTGCAATGCAACACATCTCCAAGACCCATTTCTTGCTTTATTGCCATGTCAGGCATCAATACTGGAATAGCAGATAAAGTCTGCTACTGCAACACCCCAAATGTTTCTGCGCACCCACGTTCTGCTGGTTCCCCGTGAGGTGACTCTGTTATCTCCACATCTCTGACCCTTTGTGCCAGCAGATTCCAGCCTGGGCAGAAATGAAGGTCACAAGCTACTGAGCCAATCTGGGAAAGAAATTCCAAGAGAGCTGATTGGGATTGTTTTAATTAAAGGAGAGAGGCAGGGGAAGGGGGGGCAAAGCAACACTCGAGCAATCAAACATTTTCCCCTCGTGAAGATGAACAGTTAGAGGTAGGATTCAGAAGGTTGAAATTGTCTTTTTAAAGGAATGTAAAAACGCGAATATCGAATGATTGACAAATAAAGGGCACTTTCCTTTAATTTAAATATGCTCCTAGTTTGTGCAGAATATGTTAATTTATACATTGCCTAAATAGCCAGTAGCTATTGTCTGTAAAACCACATCAGATCAGGGCAGCAGGGCAGTTAATGTACTGGCTGGATGTTATGGCTGGTCAGTGAAGCGATCCGAGCTTCCTTCCACTGGCTCCCAACCCCTAAATGGAATAGCTGAGCTGTAAAAAACTGCCAGGGGCATAAACTGAAGTTCATTCTGTCAGCCTTCAATAGGACGAGGCTCTCCTTCCCACAAGGACCCGTCTGCACGCCCAGCCCCAGCCTGGCTCCTGCTCCTCGGTGACCCCAGAGCTGTTCCCCTTCTGCTGGGGAGCTCTCCCAGCCCCCGTGGTCTCCGTAGGGATGATTTCTTGGGGTACCTACAGCCCGTCCCAGGAGCTGTTCACAGCTCTGCAGAGCCTGACCCCCTGCTCCTGTCGTGCCTCAGTTTCCCTGGTGCAGGCTCTCCCAGTCCCTCCAGCCCAGCCCTCCCGGGCCTTTGGTCACACCTCCTCTCACACAAGGTCCCACAGCAGCTCTCAGCCTCTCCATAACGTCCTGCCCCATTCCTGCCATGCCATGGCCCCTGTGGGGTCCTCAGAGCAGCTTCCAGAGCTTCCCGAGCAGCTTTAGGGGCCCAGCTGGATTTTTAACCCTGCCATTTGACAGCCTCTGCCCCAAACAGGTCCTGGGTGTGATCCATCCATGCCTGACCTGCCTCTTCCCCTGCCTCCGTGTGTAGCCACGACTTGGTCTGGTCTCTGGAGCAATTTTTAATGCAGAGAGGCTTCTAATTAACAGGATTCTGAAGTTAATTAAGACAATCTCATTTAGATCTCTCCATGAGTGCTCACCAGGGCAATGCTGCTTCCCTGGGCTCCTCGGGAGCCTCCGCTCTCCCTGCAAATCACATCCCAGGGGCTGTCGAGTCTCTGGGCAAGGGTCTGGAATGTCACCTGACAGGCAGGCAGGTCCTGGAACACGTTTGTCCAAAGGACCAAATGATCAGCATGGAATTCCAGACTCCAGAGACTCTGGGGCTGTGTTCCAGCCTTTCTGGGCCCTCCATTCCCTTCTCGGACATACCCACTGCCCCAGTAGGTGAGTCCTAAGGGGAAACTGGACTCCTGCCTCCCATGTGAGCCCAAAACTGGCAACATTATGGACCCACCTTGTTCAAGAAAGGTCCATCCTCGGCATTCCCGATGCCTTTTCAAAGATCACTCTGGATTAAGTTTAGAGTGATATGATAAGTAGTAATAATACCGCTGCCTTGGCCCTAATTATTTTCAATATAATTATGTACCCTCAAGAAACCTTTTAAATAGCACACTCTCCTCAGCGCTCTGGTCCAAGGGATTCATTTGTCTCAGGAAAGAAATATTCTTGGGGCTGAATCCTTCATTAGTCTTTGCTGGAGAGACTCCTGCTGAAGTCAGCAGGGTGCGTGTGTCCCACTGGAGGACGTGGGGCTGTGCCCGCCCGGGCTGTGCCCACCACAGGAAGAGTTTTACAAGTCCCTCAGAATTTGGTTTGTTGGCAGCATAAAGCATTTGGCAGGGGGGAAAAAAAGCCTGGAAGCCTGCTGGAAAGTATCAGCAAAAGACTCTTGAGTTTCACTGTCTTTTATCAGCTTCTCACACTTCCTTCTCTTGTGTTTTAATCCCACAGAAGTGCTGCTGCTCCGATGTGTGAAGGAAGAAGAGGGATTAGATCCCTTGGTGCTTAGCTGGGTGTGAGGCTGTGTTCCCAGAATGTGCCCAGGCACGGGAAGGTGCCAAGGTGCCATTCCATCTCCCAGTGCTCTCCGAATCATACTGTGCGAGCTGGAGCAAACCAAAGATCCCTACCACGGAATCCCTGCGGTGCCCTGCCCTACCTGGAGATCAAAACTGGGAAGGAACGGCAAGGCCAGTGTGTTTGGAAGGGAGGAATTAAATGCATACATTGAATTTATACAAAATATTTTCAGGTGGTCCACTGTTTTTCTGAGCAGATTGACTTTTCAGTCAGGGTGTGCTCTGGTGGAATCCTGTCTGTAGCAACCACATGGAATTTCCTGTAAAAACAAGGTGCCCTTGGCTGGGTTTTCCACTGTGCCAGTTACCTGCTGCCCTCCTGTCCTACCACTGGCAGCACCTCCAGGGGCTGCTATTCCCATCCCTACCCACAGCCCTGGGCTGGGATTCCCATCGATGCTCACAGCCCAAATCTGTCCTGATGCGCTCCCGCCTTCCACATTCAAACCTGTGGGATGCTCAAAGCAGGATTCAGTTTGTGGGTTTTAAGCAATTCATGATCTTTTAAAGACAAAAAACTTGTGTAAATGGATGCTTTCCCATGACCCTGTTTTATTTACTTGCTGGCTCAGTGGCTGTGAGTCCACTTGGATTTTCATCCTGCAGAGACTCTTCGGTGCCTTATGCGGTGTCCTGAGCGCTCCCCTGGATTTAGGAGTTATTCCTGATGGATGAAGTATCTGTGTAAATCAACACCTGCCTGACCCCTAGACCAGGGAACAGGAATCATGGCACCACCCAGTCTGGATCCCTGAAATCCTTCAGAGAAAGGGAGATCTCTAAGTGGGAAGTGACAGCCCAGCCCGTCCCTCTCTGTGCATCCCCACACACCTGCATTCCAGGCTGTCCCTTCCCTGCACCAGTGCCTGAAAACCAAGGATGACTCTCCAAGAAAGTTTCCTCACTGAAATAGTTAATGAGGACTGATCACATCCCCCAGCTCTCTCCCCCCAGCTCACCACCCCTCTGAAAAAAAATCAGAATAATAATTAAAAGATGCCTAGAAACGCTCTTGGAAGAGCATAAATTCTGAAGATGAAAGTAAATGATTAAAATAATTAAATACTTCAAGTTGACAAGCAGAAGCAGAATCTTGCCAACGGACATTTGTCGGTAATTAGTTAATTAATCCTAACACAAATTATAAGCCATAACAAACCAGTCAGGCTGAACGTAGCCGGCTGTTCGGAATTAAACTTAGAAAAAGAGGGAGTGAGAGAAAGAAGAAAGAAAAGTTTGAAGATTCCTGTGGATCTGAGGGAAGATGCTGTGCTGGAGCTGGTGTCCCCATGGGAAGAGCAGCCAGGGACATGGGGCAGGAGCTGGGACAGAGCAGGGCTGTGCTCCCACCTGACAGGAGCACAGTGCGATGGGATGCTCAGAGCAGGGAGTGCAGAGAAGGATTTGGGATTTCCACCTATTTTCTGTGAGCAAATGTGGCAAAAAGCTTCCCAGCTCTGTTTCCCGCTCTGCCACTGCTGCCAGCGTGCACTTGAGGTACATCCTTGCCAAAGGAACAATCTGGGATGGGCAGTCGGGGTCCCCTCAGGTCCCTGGGCAGGTGGTGACATTAATCCAGAGGTTTCTGGAAGACAGGCGTGGATCTTCATCTGGGAAGGGGTCCATCCCAGGGTGTTGGGAGGGGAGCTGCAAACCAGCTGCCCATTAACACCCTGGTTTGGAAAGTGTTTCTAGGACAGGCTGTGAAGGCAGGGTCAGTGCTGGGGAGCTGGGTCCTGCCAGGGAAACTCGGTGCAGATGACACCAGGCCACGTGCGCAGTCAGCGGGGACCTGGTGTGAGCCTGGTGCCAGCCAAATCCCCAGGGAGATGGGGAGGATGGCTGGGAAGAGGTTAATGAGCTGCAGGCTGGTTTCCCACCTCCGGTCACCTCGGCTCAGGTCCAATTTTCAGCCCTAGATTGAGCGAGGCCAGTGATCCGCAGGCAGGACACGGTGACTGACAGCTCATCTGCGGCTGCACTGCCGCCTTCACACGTCCAGCCGGGGCTGGGGAGGCACTGCAGGGCCAGGCCTTGCCCTTCCTCCAGCATGAAGAAGCTCTGGAACAGCCAGGAGTCCGTGTTCCCATGGAGAGGACCTGCACATCCCCAGCACGGGGACACTGCCGGGTGACAGACTGGGCCGAGGACAGCTGGCAGTGCAGCCTAAGTGAGAAATGGCACATACGGGTCGCAAATGGGCTTTTATCAGGAAGGGAAAGAAGGCAAGAAGTGTTTTGAAAGAATAAACAGACAGCAGGGAAGTGTGACTATCCCACAGACCCCACACTGTCGGGCAGTTGGCAGTGCCTGATGTGCCACGTGTACCATGTGAGGGGAAGTCCGAACATGTGAGCACACATGACCATCTCCTGACGGGGTTTACACGCAGAGGAGAAAGAGATTATTTACAAGACAATAAGAATTAACACTGAGGAAATGCAGAGCCCGTCTTTTTTGGCCCAAGCTCCCAGAGATGCCTGTGGAGCTGGTTCCTGTTTGCCATCAAACCCGTGCAGAGCTCCGCTGAAGAGCAAGTTCCATCCGCATGTGCGTGAGCATGTGTACGCGCGTGTTCTAAGTGTTTTGCATTATGTGAGCTCTGACCTTCAGAGGGGAACAGAAGGAATATTTTCCCCCCCGAGGCTAGAGTTGTCAGTGAAATGTCTGTCTTCCTTAATAATTTCAATCCGGGTGACAGGGGACAGGGCATTTTGCTCTGAACGAACGTACTGTAAAAACTGTCAGATAGAATTTGTCTCAAGAAGCAACGTTTCCATCCATTCGGGGTCATAATTACAGGCATCTTATGACCTGTGGAGCAGCACATTTTTCTCAACCGAAAAAAAAGGAGTCCTAAAATAGGTGGTTTGCCCTTCTGCAGAGCTTTGGATGGAGCCTAAATGGATCCTAACAAGCGATGGTGATCTGCAGCAGAATGCTTTCTTCGTTTGTTTCTCTGTTTGTTGGCTGTTTTTTTAAAATCCAGAACAAACTGTGCACTGAAGTGACGTAGCAGAACAGAGGGATAGAAATTGCCATTCACTGGGCTGGAGTAATGGCCTATTTCTCCTACATCCTGTCTCCTAACTGCCTGCCTCTCTGAATTTCCTCCACACTGACACTGGCCAGCGTCTTGTTAATGAACTGAATAAGTAACTAAATGGGTGATTAACCAAATGAGCATGACGATAATTTGATTGTGCTTTCCTCACTTTTAAAGCACAGGAAATAGTAAGAAAAGTAATAATTCAGTGACCAGCAGGAATTCAAACAGGACAGAGCTAGAGGAGCTGGGGGGAGCTCTGACTGGACGTTGCTGTCTATAGATGCCCCACAACACTGCAGAAATCTATGTTTTGCCAAATATTTTGATTTCTTGATTTGTGCCTCCACACTGGGGAAAAAACTATTCAATGATTTGAAGGAGCTTTTCTTCTATGGTTTAATTTTATTATTAGCAGCATTTATGAAAAGGATCATCCTGCAGAGATGAGGCTTTGGGGTCACCAGCCCAGGCTTTCGTAATGGACCCTGCAGTTCCTCACTGAGGTCTGAGTGACAAATCAAACTGAGACAGGGAACCCAAAGTTACCACAGTGGGAAGATGTTCTGCACTGCTGAGGAATGCTGGGAGAAATGGGAAAACTGAGAGATAACACCCTGTCCCGGGCCATCCCAGCTGCTCATGGTGCATATCCTCTTCCCCACTCCGAGGAAACAGTGATGACCACAGCAGCACCACTGGGAAGGAGCATCCAGCCGAGGAGCAGGGCCCTAGCTGGTCTCTGGAACGTTCTCACCTGCAAGATCAATCCCGCCAGAGACACGAGTGTTAATCAGCTGGTGGCAGTGGCAGGTTACAATCCATTTTCACCTGCCCCGCTCTTGCCATCACAGGTGGAGGGTAAACACTCTGCATGGGCCTGGGAGCGGGGAGCAGAGCCATCCTGGGAGGCAGAGGGATGCCTGTGGGATTGGTGCTGCCAGACATGGATACTCCCTGACAAGTTCAGCAGGAATGAGGACTCTGGGAAGGCATTTTGCTGGTGGTGGGAGAGGACGACACAGTTCCTCCATACTGACCTCAGCTTGGGAAACATCGGGAGGTGAAAGGGTCCTCCTGAGGTCAGAGCAATCCCTCTGTGCCCCTGAGAGCCAGCGCTGCAGGGGGATGCCGACAGCCCTGTACCCCAGGGCCCAGTAAAAATCAACAGGGATGGTAGTTGTGGATTTTCCGTAAACCTTTCTCCTGAAAAGGTCTCAAAATATAACCACTGAATGAGAAGGGCTAGTTGTACACATGCAATGAGTATGGAAATCTCTAGGGGGAAAATGCGTGTAAAACTCCAGGTTGGATCGACACAGAAAGTCCTTCGGTAAAAGAAAACCTCCCGGTTTGATTTACACACGCAGCACTCGATTGAACAAGTGTTGCTACAGGCAATTGGAAAACAGTCAAAATGGTGAATTTGCTGCTTGCACACATTTATACCCTTTCCTGGAGACAGTCTGCTGTTGCTTTTTGGCATGTTTAGTATTTTTTTAAACCACAGAAAGGTTATGCCCAGTTCTCTCAATGACACAGGGATTTTTGTGGTATAGGTGCAGCTGGGCATTTGCCATGTGCTGGAGCATCCCAAGTTTTCTCTCCTGGGGCTGCCTCAGGGAACGTGTTAATCACAGAATCATAGAATCACAGGATCATGATGGGGCTCAGGCAGGGGCAGGGCCTAAGCCATAAAACAAGGGCCAGTTGGAGTGGCCTCCAGTGAGATGATGTCCAGGCAATTCCAGGCGCTGTTTTGTATCTCTTGTTATTAATTATCCACATTACAGCTACACCTGGAAGTTTCTGGGTGGAAGTGTTCAAGGCCAGGTTGGATGGGGCTTGGAGAAACCTGGTCTAGTGGAAGGTGCCCATGACAGGAGCTTGGAATCAGATGATCTTTAAAGTCCCTTCCAACCCAAACCATTCCAGGATTTCTGTGCTGCAGAGACACCCAAGAGAAGGCACTTTTTCCCCTGAGAAATTTAAGTAGATTGAGACCGGGGGGAAAAGAAATAGCAGAGAACAACATTTGCTGCTTAGCAGCTGCCGGAATCCGTGACCAGCCAGGTGATGAACCACAGGGGCCACCCAAGGTCTCTACCTGAGCTCATGGACGAGCTCGGAAGCCACTGAGAGGAGAATCCACAGGGACACCTGCAGCTCTGGGAAAAAAACTCTCTATTTAGTCTCAATAGGTGAGCCAGGCTTGGGCTTGTCCCTTTGGCTGTGGGGGATGCACCTCGGGATGGTGTTTGGGACACAAACAGAAGTACACTGACCATCGCCCTGCGCTGGGCACTGCTGAGGCTGGACGTGGAATCCTGGGCTCGGTTTTGGATTCCTCATGGCGAGAAGGACATCGAGGGGCTGGAGAGTGTCCAGAGAAAGACACGCGGAAGAGTGTGTTCCAGGGAAGGGAACGGAGCTGGGGAAGGGGCAGGAGCGGCTGAGGGAGCTGGGGGGGGTTAACCTGGAGAAAAGGAGGCTCA
>VZRE01010852.1:267317-307583 GCA_013396775.1 Cephalopterus ornatus
CCCCCCCGGTGCCCACACACGGACATCGCCGTGCCCACACGCGGCCCCCGCCGTGTGGGGAAGGGGGGGGTGGAGGGGCGGCCCCGGTCGCGGTGACGCCATCGGCGCGCGCGGGCGGGCGGCGCGCTGTGTCACGGCCATGGAGTACCTCATCGGCATCCAGGGCCCCGACTTCGTCCTGGTGGCCGCCGACACCGTGGCCGCCTCCAGCATCGTGCAGATGAAACACGGTGAGACGCGGCGGGGGTTGCCCCGGCGGCCCGGCCCGGCCCGGCCCCGTGGGGGCCGTGTCGCGGAGCGGTGTCCCCCGGCCTCGCTGGGCCCCGGGCGAGGTTTTTCTGAGGTGAAGGTGCGGGGCGGGCGGTGCCGGGGGCTCCGGGTGGCGTTGGGGCGCTGCCGGAGATGCCAGGCGGCCGCTGGCGCTCTGGGAGCCAGCCCGCGGCTCGATAATAAAGCTCCCAGTCCTCAGCCAGTGTAACTGTATTGTGTATATATATATTATTATATATAACAATCGCTGTGTTGGGTTCTCGGCTTGACCTCCCTGTCCAGCTGAGCGTTGGCTTACCAAAATAGCTTTTTTTTTTTCACTAAGGAAAATGTACTTTTAGAGTGTAGGAGTTAGTTTGCCCCTTGGAGGGGAGGGTTGGGGGCATAACCCCATAGATTTCACGTCATTATTTAGAATATTTGGCGTTTGCTGGTAATTGCTTTAATTAGTACATTAATTTCAGCCTGGAGAAGAGGAGCTTTGGGGTGAGGAGCTTCCAGTACCTGAAGGGAGCTACAGGAAGGATGGAGAGAGACTATTTCCAAGGACCTGGAGTCACAGGACGAGGGGGAACGTCTTCACACTGATACAGGGCAGGGTTAGTTTAGAGATTAGGGAGAAATTCTCCCCTGTGACAGTAGTGAGGCCTTGGCACGTAAAATGACAAGTGAAAAGAGTGTCTGGAAAAGTCCTGGTCGTGTAAAACCTCTAATTCTTGAGGCTGCTGGATATCAGGAGGAGGGAGTCACCTGACAAGGAATTTCCTTCTGGATTTCCCAAGATTGCTCTTGCTCAACGCATTGGTGTTTCAGCTTTATGTTAAATTACTTGCTTCTGTTGCAGGATATTTGGATACGGTTGAACGGGCGCTGAGCAAAATTCTTATTCCCGATCCTGGGGAGCAAAATGTTACGCTTGGAACACAATATTCTACGTGAAGCTTTAGTCTCTCCTACCTCATTTCTGATGTGGGAAGTGCTGTGTATTTCTGGAAGCTTTCTGGAGGGCTTTGGCTCTCTTGGTGATGTGTTTGACGACTCCTGTGTTTTGTGCCACCAGCTGTGAGAAGCTGAATGTCAGGGTTTGCTCAGGAAGACTTTTTTTGGTGGTGTTCCGGGTCATGGTGCACTTACCAAGTCTCTTTCTTGCTTCCTGGTGTGTCAGAATATTGGCAACATAATTTCTTCCTATGACCCCAGCTCTCAGTGTTGTTTCTCTCTGCCTAGACCACGACAAAATGTTTAAGATGAGTGAGAAGATCCTACTGCTGTGTGTGGGGGAGGCCGGAGACACGGTGCAGTTTGCAGAATACATCCAGAAAAACGTTCAGCTCTACAAAATGAGAAATGGTGAGTGGAGCAGGACGGGTAGCGGGGGTTGGGAGCAGAGCTGGGGTGGTTTCCAGGTGAATGTTGGTGGAAAGCAGCACTGGGTTTCTGCATTTTTAGTGTCCAGCGGAGGTGGTAGTTCAGGCAGGATGCAGAAAGGGAGGCTGGATTATATAGTATAAATTAAAAGGTTTATCCAAATCCCAGCAAACCTCTCTGTAATGTAAATTACACAGATATTTTACTAACAAACCCATTGTTCTCTTAATGTGTCCATTGCACCCCAGCTGTTACCCTTTCTTCTGAGATGTTGGGCAAAAAAATCCAAGCTACACGCCTTTCATATTTCAGTTTTTTGAAGCCCTGTATATTGCCGTGGTCTGTACAGATAGGAGCTCCCCAAATTTTGAGGGTCCTTTTTGGGATTGTAGCTTTCAGAAAAAACACGGGAATCAGACAGAGGACACAACATTTTCTCACTGAAGAACGTCTCTTTGTTTCAGAACAGGGGTGGGAAGGCGGGAGGTGAAGCCTGGGCGTGGGTTTGTGCTGTTGCCCAGTGAGTACTGACGTTTCTCCCCAGGTTACGAGCTGTCTCCCAGGGCAGCTGCGAACTTCACCCGGCGAAACCTGGCGGATTATCTGCGGAGTCGGGTGAGTGGGGGCTCGGGGACCTGGGCAGAGGCCCACAGGGAACGTTCCATCCTCGGGTAACGGGGTCTGAAAAAGGTGGGAGCTGCTGGGTGTGGTGGTGAGTTTGGCAGGGGCTGCCCAGGGAGGTTTGGAGTGCCCAGCCCTGGAGGTGCCCAAGGAAGGACTGGACGTGACACTCAGTGCTCTGGGCTGGGGACAAGGTGGGCATCGGGCACAGGGGGGATCCATGGGCTTGGGAGAGCTTTTCCAACCTCAGTGGTTCTGTGAATTCACGTTGCTGAAAGGATGTCTTAGTAAAATATAACTTTTACTTGCTTGTTTAAAAAACTTATCACATCACTTATCAATAACTGATACAACCACGGACTTAAAATTCCAGCCTTGGGCCCAATAAACACTTTGTCACTCGCTGCAGACGTGAAGTGAATTAAACCCCTTGATAAGATTGTGGGTTTTCATGCAAATGCACCAAATCCGTTTAATCTTCTTGGAAAGTGATTTCATAGAGCAAAGCTGTTTGATGTACTTAGCAAAACAAGTGCCTTTTGTAAACAGCAACCTGAAGCTTTCAGTGAATATCCAATCCAAGTTGGAGCTGCGTTTTCAAGTCACTGAACTGCAGTTACTGATGTTTCCCGTGGTGATTTTTTTTCAAAGTGTGAAAAGACGTAGTGAAGGGGCAAATGGACTTCTAACAATCCAAGGTCAGGAAGCATTTCACTGAGAAGAATGTTAACGTGCTATGTGAGAGAAAACAGGAACAAAGAGGAGGTTGAGAATGAAGTTGATCAACTCTGTCAGGGACAGAGCGTGGGGTGAATTGTGTTGCATTCTAAGAGTGCACTGCCCAGGCCTGAAATGAGGTTTTACAGTAGCAAATAAAGACCAGTATTAACCTCAGAGCCGTATTGTTGAGAACTGTACGTGTGTGGAGTGAGAGTTCTCCAAGAACTCATCCCTGGGAGCACCCAGAGATCACTGTTCTCCGTTCTGACCTGGATCACAGCTGCGGGTCACAACTTTTCCTTGTGGGTCCCTTCCACCTCAGATGTGACTCCACACGGCGCATCTGCTTTAAATGCCTCGGCCAACTCCGTGGCTGGTAGCTGGTGGTTGGCAGTGATGCTGTTTGCTTTGGCTTGCGTTCAGGTGGGATTTGGAAGGTCTGTGTGTGTTTTGTGCACCTCTGTGTGGTTTTTGAGGCTCAGGGGAAGCAGTGATGCTGCTGCCTGGGGCCTGGCCCTGGGGGCTGCCTGGTGCTGGTAGCTCATCTTGGGGCCATCTGACCTGCACAGATGAGACTGAGTGTCCTGCCCCACTTCAGCTGAGGCAGCTATTTCTTACGTATGATTTAAAGCACCTTTAACAGACGTTTTGGTGGACTTGCCCGTCAGGATTGATGTGGCACCATTGTCTCCCTCTGTGCCACGTCCCTTGAGGCCTGATCCTCCTTGTGGCTCCCCTCCTTCCCGAGCCCACGCCTCTCTTCCAGCTCACCTGCTCCAGATGGGCAGCACAGTGGGGAGGGCACTGGCAGGGGCAGATGTGTTTATTTACCGGAGACAAAACGCTGCTCTGGTGCAGATGGCAGCGCCCCGGGGCACGGCGCTCTCTGACACTGCTGTCACACTACGCTGCTCCCCACACTGCAGGGAGAACCCTTCCTCTCCAACCAGAGCACTTAATGGCTTGTTTGTGGGATTTAGAATTTGATAGTACAAGCCTTACCATCAGAATTTTTTTTTTTTTTTTCCTCTGTGTATTTTGTTACGTTTCCATCATCCTGTGTGGGGTACCAGAGGGATTAACACCAGTGCTCAGTGTCTATTTAAATTGCATATGGCATTCCTGGAGGCTACTAGTGTAATCATGTGGATGAAAAAAATTAAAAATTAAAAAATTAGAAGGTAAAACATGCCAGTGCTTCCTGTTAGGAGTAGGAAAATAGCTGAGAAGTAAAAAGTTTGGTGGGGAAAAATGTAGTTTCTTGTAGTTTCTTCACCACGTGAAGCTCTTACAGAGGCCAGAAGGTGTGTGAAGGGGAAAGGTTAAACTGCAGCAGGACTTTCTCAGGCATGAGGCTCTTGTTGGAGGTGAGTGGTGCTGTAGTGTGTGGTGACAGGACAAGGGGGAACGGCCTTAAGCTGAAGCGGAGAGCAGGATTAGTCCCTTCCAACCCAAACCGTTCCATGATTCTGCTGTTACCTACTCCAGCACCTCTCGTGGTTCACCAAGTGCCAGGTTTAGTACGTTTGACTCGCTGCTGAGGCTGTGTGTGGGGAGTAGGAAAAACAACCCCCTGTCCCTCCGAAGGTGCTGAGGTTCGGCCTCCAGTTGTGCTGCTGGTTAATTATAGGTGACAGGGTCTGGCTGCAGTCCAAAGGCAGCCTGTCAGCTCCTCTCCCTGTGTCCACACTTGGCAGGAAACTTCCTCGCTCCCACCTTTCCCCCCTCGCTGTGACTTTGGCTTCCGCCAGATGTCACCGGGCTGTGTCACCGCCCCCCTCCCGCGCTGGGGCCGCGGTGTTTAGCGCAGCTCTGCTCTTCAGCTGTAAATTCTGAAGAATTTCACACATTTCCTAATTGCTGTCGTTATTTTAAATCAAACAGCGTCAAGTGCAAAGCTGGGAAATGTGTCTCTGTAGGAAGGGGAGTTTGGGATAAAGAATTCGCGTCCTGGAGTGTCAGTCGTCACTCATTTGGTGGCCCTTGAACCACACCAGCCTTGTCAGGAGTTTAGAACTGTTGGCCGGGATTGAGTCACAGAAGCCAAGGAAAGGGCTGCCTTCAGGATGGACTAAAGGAATGGGATGTACAAGAAATTCCAGTGCCAGCATTGAGGCAAATTTCATTTATAATCGTGGAATGAGCAAGTAGATTATGTAGATTTTTCTAATGTTTGAATCCTGCCTTTCTTCAGTAATAAGGCATGGGGGATAATTATTTACATTTGAGTTTTAAGAAGTCTCAGAGACCGTTAGCTGGAGAACTTACAACTGAAAAATCAGTTTACAGATGGGTTTAAGTGTGTATAACACCATTTATTTATGGTTGAGTATCTCACATATGCCAATGTTGGTAATTCCAAGTCACACAATAATTTGAGTGATCTTGTGTCATGGCTCTTAAATATCAACTTGTGTGATGTTTCAGAATAAATAAATGATGAAATACAGCCTAATTAAACGAATACAGCTGCATGGTAACTTCTTTCCAAATATTCTTGGATGCTTTGAAGATTAAATCACACCATTTACAGTGATGTTTGATATGTAACTGAAGCCTGCTTTATTCTTTCTTACTGTATGAAACTAAAGATACAGTGTCCTGTGATTTATTCTTTTCTTGCATGGAAATTCACTGTACTTAGTATCAAAATGAACTTTTTCCTGTGATACAGTTAATGTTTTGGCTTTAGGGTAAAATTCTGTTTGCTTTTTTAATCTGTTGGTTGCATCATCGTTTTTTTCTTATTTTGTTGCTTTGTTGATCCAGGCTCTCCAGCAGTTTAGAGATATCCTGTTAGTACAATTAATTTAATGAGAAACATTATGTAGATATGAAAATACTGGAAGTGTATAAAAGCTGCTTTTAAAAATACATGCAATTCCCAAATTTTTTTCTGAGCCTACATTCAAAAATAATACAGTGCACGTGTGTTTCATGGTCTTACAAAGTACAGATCTTGGAAGGAGATGTGGGAGAAGAAGGGATGTTTGATTTGTTCACGATGGGGGAACACTAAACCCAGAACACGGAGGAAACTGCCAAAGATTAAACTTGGTACATGCAGTAAAAAATCAAATTGCCAGTGAACAGGACCCTGTGTGTGACTGTCTGCACTGTGAGAGAGCTTTTATGTGCACTGAAGTGGGCCGTGGTCACCAGGAGGGGACTGGGAAAAGAGCAAAGAGCAGGTTAAATGAACAAAGAGTTCTTAGAAACTGCAAAATGTTCGTGTTGTGCTCACGTGTCGGCAGTAAAATGCTTTATGTTTTATGCTGAGATGAAAGAATCTGGTGTGAAAACCGCATTCAAGTTTGAGTGTGCTGCGAAAGCTGTAAAAAAAAAACAAACCCCCAAACACGCTGGTTTTCAGGAGAATCGGAGTTTTATGTTTTTATCTGCTCGTGCAGTCCATGTTATACCAGGAGACCCGATGGTTTTTAGGTTGAGAGCCACGGTGTGCTGCAGACAGGGCCGGTGCAGCCTTTCGTGGGAGGGAATTGTGGCAGCAGCCGTGCTGCTGTCCTGCAGGTGCCACGGGGAGTTCGGCTCCGCGGGTTTGGGTGTCAGTGCTTTGATGTGAACACCCTCTGTGCTTGCAGACCCCTTACCACGTGAACCTTCTGCTGGCTGGCTACGACGACCACGAGGGCCCTGCGCTGTACTTCATGGATTACCTGGCAGCCCTGGCCAAGGCTCCTTTTGCAGCACACGGATACGGAGCGTTCCTGACCCTCAGCATCCTCGACCGCTATTACAAGCCAGGTAAGTGGAGTCAGGGACAGGAAAATTCTCCTCTTTCAGTTAGGTCTTTTAATGTATTGATCAGCGAGACTGACATTTGCCAAATCAGATGTGATTGCTGTGGTGCTACAGATTGACTTTTTGTTAGATCAAGGGAGCTCTAAGTGTTGCCTTGCTGCAGAGGGCAGTCCCAGATCCTGTTGCTCCCTATCTTGGATGGCTTTGTGTGTGATACATTAAAAACGTTCAAGTGAGAAGGTAATCCTAGTGAGATTGTCTCCAGCACTCTGAGGTCGTGGTGATTGATCATGGAATATGGATTGCTTTGGGTTGGAAGGGACCTTAAAGCTCATCTTGTTCCACTCCCTGCCATGGGCAGAGACACCTTCCACTATCCCAGGTGGCTCCAAGCCCCATCCAACCTGGCCTTGGACACTTCCAGGGATGGGGCAGCTTCTCTGGACAACAGAGAGACTTCGGAGTGATTTACAGTTCTGTGCACGTGGCAGCTGCTCATCGTAATTGTACGTGTTTGTACCTGTCTAAAGTTTTAATTTTAGAATCATAACCCACTGCCAAGGAATGAACATGGCCCCATCCCTGCTGTACAGATGAGGAAATTTGCAAAGCTTGGAATATTGTTAATCTGACATCTTTGGCTTTGCCTACAAAACAGCTTCTCTCCTGTGTGCTAAATTTAAGTTAATATCTCTGCTCTGAAATTAGAAATCCTTTCATCCACCTCCTGCAAGAAATGTAGCTGTAAACTGATACTTTTATTCAAATGGAATTTCTGCCTGAACAGTGGATGCAGATCTGGACCAAAGTGTGGAAACAAATTTTGAGAGATCCACAGACCTTGGTTGTTTTCCAGTCGTGCCCCTTAAAAATTCTATTGCTTCATTTCCTCATGGAACGGACTAAAATAAAGACCTGCAACAGATTGCCGTGGCTTGTCATCCCTGTGGAGCGCTGGATTTTAGCCCAAAGTGTTTGAATAGCAGGAGCATCCCCCACGCGCCTTCCCCGTTACTGAGCTCACCCCTGGCAGGAACGCTGTGCTAAACCCATCTCCACCTCCTGCCCCCGGCTCGCAGCCGGCTGGGGCAGCTGGAGCTGATTTGGGGCTGAAATAAACTCGAGGAGAGGGAGGCAGAGCCCGGGCCCTGGCCATGGGAGGCAGAATTCCGTCATGCTTCCCATTCCCTGGAACAAATCGATTCTCAATGGCTTGTTGCGGCGGGAGCGCCGAGGTGCAGGGCGTCCTCGGGACATCTGGAAAGGGTTTGCTGGGAGCTAGGAAGGAGAGGTTTTGGTGCTCAGCTGAAAAGTTGTTTAAATTTAATAAAGTTTCTGCGGGGGGAGAGAGAGAGAGAGAGATGGCCTCTAATGAAATCAATCTGTGGATGTTTTCCCTTTCAGGTATCACACGTGAGGAAGCCATGGAGCTCTTGAAAAAATGCCTGATGGAGGTGAGTTGCCAAACTCAAGGCCCTGGTGATCCTGAGAAAGGGATGTTTGTTTGCATTCGCTCGCTGAGACTTCCCTGTTCCCCTTGTCACGTTTCTCTCTGCCTTTGCCAGGAGGGTAATAAATGCACATTGGCCAGATGTGGAGGAGCTACTGAGGGAAGGGATTTGTGGGCACTTGTGTTGCCTTTGCACGGTTCACGTCCTCCAGAACCTAAACTTGGAGCTTAATTGCTTTTCTTTACTTCTGCTTCTTCCGTGCTTAGCATAATATTGATACAGACCTTTTCCTCTGATGGTTCTTCTGGACATCCTGCAGCATCCTTCTGTTACACTTCAGCACTCTTAGAAGTATGTACTAGTTCTTTTCCAGCCTCTGAAATCATACCCGAGGTAAAGCCTTGGCCTTAAAGTTCATGACCAATATTAGTGTAAACAAGACTCCAGGCGTTTCAGACACCAAGGCTTTTACTGTAGGAAAATAGTCTTTATCCTTGTCTTTAAGAGATTGAATCAAGTGCAACTCTGGGGAAACATCAGGGAGAAATGCTCTGAAGAGGTCCTGCTTGAAGCATCTTTGTGATGCATGCACTTTGTGCCCAAAATTGTGGCCCAGTTTAGTCTTCCTGCTTAGATGTTAACATTTAAGGCCTGTGTATTTTGCATCTCTAACCTGGGCTTGTCTAACGTGGATTGTCTTACAACAGAGAACAAGCTCACGCTAATTCACTCCTGAGCAGTGAAGAAACCCACCCTCGTTCCTAACATTTCGGCTCACTAGAAGCAGGATGGAAATTTTGACGTGCAACAGCATGTCTCTTAAATTATATTCTCCTCTTTTATTTAAGCTTTGAGTGAATCTCCTCTCTCCTGTCTCTTTGTCTTTGCTGAACAGCTCCAGAAACGCTTCATCCTGAACCTGCCCTCCTTCAACGCCCGGTTCATTGACAAGGATGGCATCCACGACGTGGACAACATACCCCTTACAAAACTGGAGTCCTAACCCCTGAGATCTTTCTTCAGCAGTCTTCTTGTTTTGTTCACTTTTAGGTTTGTTTTTTTTCTGTTCATTTTGAAGCACACAAGTCATGTACTGTGGTGGGAGATCAAATAAAGTTTGACATTCATATGGCCAGTGTTATCTTGTCATTCCACTGATCCTTCCTGAGAGGATTTAAGTAAATTGTTCCACAGTGAAGGTGAAACTTGATTTACTGTTCATGAGGGCACATTCAGGTTATTTATCTTTCCTCTCCTGAGATTTTACTGCTCCCCAAATCTCCTGTGTGGGAAAACTATATTTTCTCCATGACACTGTGCTGTCATCTCCTCTCATCATTAAAGCTCAGCAAACCCCACAGAAGTGTTCCATGCCCATCATACACCACATCTACTTTATTTTTCCAAACATGTTACCACTGTTTACTTCACAAAATAATAATCAGGTTTTCAAAGAATTTATTTGCTTTGGATGTAATTTTCTTTGACTTGAATTAGATTGAAACAAAGATTTTCACATAGAGTGGAGTTTAAAATGCACTTTTAACTCACCTGGCCATGGTTACTGGGAAAGAGGTTTCTGCTGGCACAGTAGGTTCATAACTACTTTAAATAGAATTTAAGTAGTATTTTAAATAGAAACTGATGTATCAGTTGTGTGATTTTTCTAAATTGTTTTATCTGTGTACATTTAGAAGTACATGAAAGCAGTTTGATGAGAAACTGCAGCACTTTTCGTAAATATTTGAATTACTCTGAACTAGTTAGAGCTTTGTTTCCATGAGACTAATCCCTGATCAAGTAGGCTCTGGATGCTGCTTCCCAATGAAACCCCCATTCATGGAACAGCCTCGGATAATTATCCTGTGGCTGATACTTGTGGTCTGCCCAGGAGTGATTCTTCTGAGGTGAGTTTTTGGTGTGACTCCCTCCCCGCTTGAATTGGCATTAAAGGCACCCTGGGTGCTCATTTTGTGTTTGAGTAAGCTTGGAAAAAAGGATCTTGGAAATAGGAGGATGGATGTGTGCAGGATTGTGTCATGGCATAACAGCCAGGTTCTCAGTTGGATGTGGTAAGTGACAGACCCAACTCTTTATTTGCCAAAGATTTTGGGGTTTGCCTCAGCAGTGTGTTTGAAAACGTTTGTTTCTTCCCCAAAAAGTTGTCAGCCTTAAATACCAAACATTCCTGCCCTGTGGAATAGACGAGAACTGGATGAGACTGAGACTTGCTTAATGTCACAGAAGAAATTTGCAGCTCCAGTGCCTTAACTCAGCCTGCCTCTTACATAAATCTAATTCTTCCCCTGAAGTCCTATCGGGCTTTGTAGTTTAATTCTTCCCAGAAAGAGTTTAATTATCCTCTGGCTTTGCTGTAATGGCTGCAGTGGTACAGAACTCTGACATTTTTATCTGCAAATTTTAGCAAAATTTACTTTATCTCTTAAAAACCTTTTAAACTTTGCACCCAGCAGTCCCCAGCCTGATGATTTCCTCTTGGCAGGTCACATTTAACACGAGCAGAGTCTGAGCCTTGTCATTCAGCGACTGAAATCTCACCCCTTCGTGTTGCATTAATGTACTTGTTTAGCCTAATGCAGCATCTCTAATTTATTTTACCACTGATGTTGAGTGTTTTTGCGGGTTTCTTGTCTCCTTTCAGGCTCGTCATTGCAGAGGGGCTGAGCTGATGTGATATTTTTGTCGCTGCATATCCAAGCAGCGACGCCTCCTTATTGGAGGAATTCGTTGTTTCCGACCCCAGAGCGGGGTGTGGAGCTCCTGGATGGTGTGAGCCCGGCAGAGAATCTGCCTGCAGTTTTTACTGGCACCTATTTGCATGCAGGTGATTAATAAACATAAAACAATTATTCCCTGGTTGGATTCAGGTTGGAATGGAACATATGTTTTGCCCGAGGGCACGGCCCAGGATCCGAATCCCCCACGGAGGGGAAGATCCAAGGGGTTGCATCCGAAGCCAATGGAGCAGCAACCTCGAGGAATGAATAAATACAGCCCTTGATTCCAAACCAGGAACAAAAGAACTGGCCCACAATGAGACTGGACTCTAACAAAGCAGATTTTTTGAGGACTTTCCAAGAATTTACACTTTTTAAGGAAAAGTGTGATGCCTTTGCTGTGTAACTTATTTTTTAAAGGTCTACTGTGCTGATGCCTAAATTCAGAAACCAGTTTTTTGACAGTAATATATAGAATCTGTTTGAAAGTTATTATGTTCCTAAAAGAGAAGAAAACTTCTTACCTGCTTCAAGTTTAACCCTAAAGCTTTTCAAAGTCATATTTTGCCTAGAATCCAGGAGTCCCTTGGGAAGAATTCACCTTTCCATTTGAAGTGCATCTGAATTTATCATGACAGGCCTCTCTTTCATAAGAGATCTCTGAGAGAATTGAGCACTGCAAGAAAGTACTGCTTTGCACTAATTTCCGTGGTTCATATTATAAAAAATGAACGCTGCAAACCGAGGTGCCGTGGTCCTGGGGCACTGTGGTCACAGTGAGCTGCTCTGCCTCGCCTTGCCTGGTAATTCTGACCATATGTTTTGCTCCCGAGGCCTCAGGGCCCAAAGAGTTAACAAGGCCCTTTTTCTCGTGTTAGGTTTCCTGTTCGAGGATGGTCTTTTCCTCAGGAGCAGATCATCTCATCGCCAGCTCATCTCTCCAGAGCTTGGAGCCCTCTCCAGGATCAGTTTACAGAGCCTTTGTGCCTTAGGCCGTGTTGGGTTGGGAGTGCTTTGCTGAAGGAAGAATGTGCGAGTAGGTGCAGCGCTCACAGGGCTTTTTCTTGGTGTTAATTACACCTTTCCCTGAGGAAAATCTGTGTTTTGGGGTGGACCTTTCTGTGAGCAGAAACTCCGACCCAGAGGAGCTGTGAGTGCTCCTCTGCCCGGCAGAATTGTCCCCCCTGCGTTTGTAACTCTGCCAGGACAGTTCTGCAGCCCCAGAGTGATTTATTTGGTGACTCAAAGTCATCTGGGGTGACGCAGCTTTTCCCCCTGTGGGATGGAGAGTGACACCAAGCACCGACATCAGTTAAAAACTGAAATGGCTGGAAGGTAAAGCTGTCTCCCTTTATGGGGAGTTACTGGTTGGGGGGGAGCCCCCAGGCTGATTCAACTACATTTCCCAAAGATTTCTCCAAAAAATCCAAGACCCTGCTCTGTTAAACAACCCAAGAGATGCTTCAGCCCCTGGCAGGGACTGGTTTTCTGTGCAAACCTGAGTGCTCTCAGCAGAAATTCGTGAGCCATTGTAGGGACTACCCAGCAAAAGAGAAATAAAGCACTTTCGGAACAATCCTACGGAGTATTCTTGGCAGCCTGTGGGTCTGACTGTTCCTGGTGATCAGTCGCTGGCAGAAGCTTTGCCACCAAATGGAACTGTCACTTTTTGGAGTCAAAATGTGGGAGCAGAGGGGAGAGATCAGGTTGAACTCTCCCAAGGATGTGTTTTCCTTTGCTCTTGTCTCTAGTTTTGACAGGAAGTTCCTGCAAGAGGCATCAGCCCACGCCAGGGCTGACATTAGGAATTACGCTCATAGGATTTGGTTGAGTCCATTTTCCCCTCTGAGGCAGGGACAGAATGTTCCTTTTGTATGAAATAAGTTGGCATTTGAGGAAGGAAAACCTGACTTTGCTACCTGTGAAGCACTCCCTCTGTATTTAAGGAAAAATGAATTTATCCTACCTGTGAAAAGATCATCCTTCCAGCCGTTTTTAATTCTTTAAAGGTTTAACCTTACAGAGTTTCCATGTGTTGTTATCAGCCATCAACAGTAATTTAGTGCAGGAAATTTTCACTGATCAAACTAAAGAGACATCAGTTGTTTTAACAGATTTTTTAAAAAAAAAAAAAAAAAAACGCAAAATGGAGATGGTGGAATTAAAATACACAACTTGTCTGTTTTCCATGCCCTTGACTGTACTGATTTGGATCTCTGTGCTCTCCTGGCTGGCTGAGGACAACGTTAAAAAATAAGTTAGTTGTCTTGAAAATGTAAAGTGACAGTTTAAGTGTTTTGTTTCTGTGCTAATGTGCAATTAGGTCGTTATCCAATAAGCTGATTCATGTAAGTCTAACTCGAGACAGCTGTGGAAGGCGGAGGGAAAACCCTTTGCTGCTGGGGACCAGGGACAGGGTGTCTAAGAGGATCTGTTTCAGAACTGCCAGGATGGTCTTTTTCCTTGTGTTAAATAGTAAAGCTTAGCAAAAACTGTGACAAATTGACTTCTGCTGATCAAATCTATAGAGAAAAAAACTAAAATGTGGGTAGGTGTGGATGCCAGCAAGTGTAGTATTCATTTTTGGTCTATAAATCAACTCTAAGACAGCACTACAAGGCGGGGCCAACCTAATCACTGAATTCTCTGAAGTGATTTCTTGGCTGAGTGTGTTTTGATTTGGGTAAATTACCTTTTGCTTAGGAGATGTTTCCTCGATGTTGTCAAATATTTGTGGTGTTTATGCCCAAACGTGAAAATAGTGGATCTCCCTGAGTTAGTGTACAGCAGACAGAGGAAGTTCCATCATTTTTCATGTCAGTATTTTTGGGATTATTGCCGGTGTCCTGCTGCAGGACCACCAAAACACCTGCGGGCTTCAGTGATGCTCCATCTCCCCTTGCTAAATATTGCTCTGGGAATGCAGCAGGTGCCATTCCCTGCTCCCGGAGCTTTTGTTTTTTCGGGGAACTCCTGTGTGTCTCCCCAGCCTGGGGATTCAGCAGAGGGCACTGATCTTGCACTCTGCCACCTCCTCCCAAACTGGTTTGGCCTCTTCCTTGGAGCTCATCTGGTGGTGCCAGAGCTCGGTGTGATGGGGAGAGGATCCGTGCCTGGTCCAGGGGGCAGCTGGGATGTACCAGCTTTGTTTCTTCCCTCGGAAGACAGCACACATTTGATTTTTCGCAAGTGTTGGAGAGTTGTGCCGTGAAGCAGGTTAATTATCCACGATTTCACGAGGGAGGATAGCCTGGGACTCACCAAAACAACCAAAAAGAGCAGCTGGGTCCCATCCTCTCCTAGTTCATCACACGCTGACACACAGAGGGGCAAGGTAAATCTTCCATTTTCTTGGGATAATACAATTGTCCCTTGCAGAGCTGCTCTGGAGATGTGCTGCCGTGTGCTCCGAGGGAGGATGCTCACAGGGTTTCAGCAGCAGCTGTGCTGGGGAGGAAAAGCTCCAGCACCACGGGATCCTGCTTTTCAAAGAAATTTCCGTGATTCCTCAGCAAAATTGGCTCAAGGAAGAAAAAAAAAAAAAATCGGGAAAAGTCTTCAATGGCTGTTTTGGAATGTGGGGTACTAAAACACAGTCATTTGCTCCTTCCCAACAAGTCTGCAGTGTGCTGAGGCCGGGGGTGTCATTACAGGCCTGGGCTGAGCAGAAAATGCTGTGTAATTAAAACGTCCCCAGTTGGATTATATGGGAAACAGAAAGCTTCAAGTACATAACCAGACTCTGACATGGGAATTGGGAAAACGTTTCCGAAGCTGTCAGCTCATTTTGTGGTTTTCTTTCCTTTTTTTTTTTTTTTTGAACAGCGGTTTCTTGGATCTTTAAAACGTCTGTTACTGGGCATGGCTGAGTTTCGGATATAAAAGGATTTCCAGGGTTTACTTGCTCCTTATTTTCTCTGCTTTAAAGCGATAAGGTTCAAACCTGTTTCTCTCTTTCTTTTTTTAAATTTTTTTTTGGTTTTAAACTCACGTAGCTCTGAGCGAGCACCTTTGAGACAAAAACAATCAAAACAGGGGTTTAATTTAATTTCTAACAGCGTTCCCTCAAAGCACACGAGAAACTTGCCCAGAGCATCAGGCTGGGGCTTTGCTGGGGCACAGCTGGTACTCCAGGGTGTGCGTGCTGGTGTTTCCCTCCGTGTTGGTGGTGCTGTGATGAGCCGGGGGGAGGCTGGTTGTGTGAGCTCCGTCTCCTGGATTTGAGGCTAACCCCTGCTGATGTGTTTAGGAGCTGTGAAGCCACGGGGTTTTGGTTTTGGTTTCCATGTTGGCTCCAAAATTTGCAGAGAACTGAAGCAAAAGGTTCTTTATGTTCAAAAGCTGTGAAAAAGCCTACTAAGACAGGAATTAATAGAAAACATTTTGCCCCAAACTGAGCTGAACGGAGCTATTTTTCCTTGCAGGATTTGCTGAATTACTCCTTGGCTGAGCAGGTTCAAAGGCACTGGCAACTTTTTTTTTAAGAATACTTTAAAACAGGAACGCTCCTTAATTCTGTTACCATTTCATCTGGGTTTTCTGCTTTACCAGGTAAGACCTGTAGTGTAGATTCTCTGAGTGGCCTGTATTCCAAATGTTCGGAAAGGTGCTCTGTAGGGTTTCCCCACCTCTTTTTGCCTTGCTCCCTTTCCTGGGGAGAGCTGGGTCTTCACACTTGGTCTGAGACCCCCCTCTTTGCCCAGTGCACATGTGGCTGTGCCCTGCCGAGGGGGTGAGGGGCTCCCTGTCCTCCGTGGGGCTGTGGATGTGCCTGTCCCCATTTTGGCCCTGGAGAGCGGTGCCAAACCCTGCCTTCCTCACAAGGAGAGCCTGAACAGGGCCAAGTCAGAGTTATCTGTGCTACGAGACTGGTGTGATCCTGTGCGGTGATTACTGAGCGCTCCTGGAGGCTCCCTGTGGTGACCAAATTAGCAGGAAACTCCAAAAGCCATAATATGTAACATATAATGTGCTGCTGCCATATGACAGGGCTGGGGAGAGGAAATGAAATGAAAATGGGTCAGGAGTGGGAGGCCTGGGCTGAAGCAATTCCTTGTGGTGCCAGGGTCCATTTAAGAGGCAAAAGAGCAGCACATTACCGAGAGGGTGTAAGAAAGGCTGTTTTCGTGGTCCCAACTGAGCAAACTGGCCTTTCCACCAGCCTCCTCCTCCTCAGCAGCACCTTCATCCCGTGTGTCCTGCCTCCCTGGTGGAATGCCTTTCTCCCTTTGCTTCCACGTGGAACCAGCAGGCAGCGAAGTGGAACAGGCGTTTTCTTAAAGGAGAGAACTTCTTATCATTGGAAACGATAAACTTAGAGATTCCGTCTTTGAAACAGTCTTTTGAAATGAGTTTGGGGGGTTTTTTGTAGTTACAGTGCTAGGGTCTAAACCAATAACCTTGGGATCATTGTGTCACCCTCACAAATAACATTTATTTTACTGCCTCATTTGAAAACATTTCCCGGTTTTGGTGTTTTGATTCAGTTGCACTAACAGGAAAAACCTCCCTTGCTCGCAGGCCGTGTGGCTCCTTGGATTCTGCATGTAAAGCTGGGAATTTAATGGACTCTCCTATATGAAGGAATGCATTAACTACAGGTCAGCAAACTCTGGTTATTGGGTTGTTTCACACCAAGAGCTGTTATTACCCCGTTGCTTTTAAGGTGCCTGCTTGGGGGTAATTATTTAGTGTGTCCAAAGCCGTGTGGAATTCCAGCCCAGCCTCTGCTCTCTGGCGTTAATGATGCAGCACAGTCACAGCTCCTTGTTCCCCTCAGTTTGCCCTTGGGACAACCGACTCTCAGAGAATGAGGAGTTTTTGTTAATGTTCTTTTTCACTTGTCAGGGCTTGGCATGTGGTTTCTCTGGATTTGTCATTCATTCAAAATTAATTCAAAAAAGATCTCTTTTTTGTTTCGATTTCCCTTTAGGATTGAAATTCCAGCGTGTTCTATAACAGGCGTAGAAACCATGAGCCTGGATCTATTTTTACTCTTTGACATGATCCTACGTATTTTCCCATGATAAGATTTGTAATCAGTGTGGGAATTTATATCAGGGTTGAGCCCAGAATTGTGTGAAATTCCTTTTTTTCTGTTAGGATGGAAGGGCAGATGACACGTCAGGGAACGGCCTCGTTTGACAGTGAGCTGGGAGGGAACTGCAGTAGGGATGAGAATTGGCCTGGCACGACCCCTGACTTCTGGGGTGTCTCTGTGGGCCTGCAGGAATGAAGTGTCCAAAATTTTGGCTAGTCTCAACGCTTTTAGAGAGTTGATCCTGTGTGACGTGTCCGTTGCTGGTGTTGAGCATCTGAGGTGGAATCAACAAGTGAATCCAAATCCTCCAACTTCCTCCCACTCACAGGTGATTGGAGGCATCCTGGCCTGTAGGGCACCAGACTGTTCCTCATAAAACATTCCAGAGACTTGCAGATACCCAAGGAGGAAAACGAGGAGGGAGGTATTTTCCACCCCATGGAAGTGGTGTGTAATTACTGGAGACAGATCCTGATCCTCTGCGTTGCTCATCGCTGCTGTGTCTAAGAATTCCTTGATATTCAAAGTGCCCCGACCAAGCCAGGTTTGCATAATGTGATTAAATTAGGAAATGATATTTCACGCCTGTGTATTACAGTGTGCACACAAACACTTTCATCCTGAGTCGGGGCGTCGCTTGCTCGGCTCTGATACTGTGCACCAGAGGATGTCTGCAAATGGAATTATTTCAGGATAGTTATCCTAAATAACCCCATGTAGGGAAACCTGTATTGTAGCACAAAAGCACCTTACTCCCCTTTATCGTAATCCATTTAAATGTGGATTATGCTGATGCAGAACAGGGCGCTCCTACTTTGGAATAATTTTAAATAGGAATAGTTTTTTGTGCTTTTGGCTCACACCCTGAATTATCCAAAGTGGCTTTGAAGTGTAAACAAGCCTCTGATGTGTCTGTAGTCTTTCCATTCTGCTCCCTGGCTCCTCCCTGTTCCTTGGCTCTTCCTTTGGGAAGGTCCAGAGCAAAACCAGACCTGCAGAGCCCGTCATTTAGGTCTTTGCTTTCACAAACCTCATACCAACCCAATTCCCAATTTAAATGCCTCCCTAAGCTTTGAAGGGAATATTTAAATGCAAGTTTCTGATGCTGAGCCATCCCCACAAATTATATGAGGACATGAAATGTTTCCTTTCACACTTTTCTGAAAGGAAGGAGGTTTGTTTCAAACCTCCCGTGGGCCCTTTTGGGACAGTTTGGGGTTTTCCTCTGTTATCATCAGCCTATTGTGCATCTCCAGAGAAACCCAACAGGTACCACTCTGAGAAGGGTCCAACACAGGGAGTGCTGCCCTGGCTCGGTCCCATTCCAGCTGTCCAACCTCTGGCTGTGAGGAGCCATGGATGGGTAGGGAGGACTCCCTAAAATCTCCCTCTTCCATTGTGTCAAAAGCCATTTTTACGTCTGCTTCCATGACAAGTCGCAGCTTCTTACCCAAGACAGGTAAGACTCACTTGTTCAGACCTGCTTCCTGACCATTGCACGGGGTGTCCCGCCTCTCGTTTTGGTGTCATCTTTCCCTGTTTGTGTTCCTTTATCCAACACACTTCTGTCATACACCGCTCGTGCGCTTCCTCCTGCAGCTCCAACCCTTGGTCCTGCCTCACACAGCAGCTGTTCCCACCTGAGAGCCCCCTGGATTTACGGCTGGGCTGGCCAGCTCTGCAAGTGGCACTCAGGACGGAGTGGCACTGGGCACACACGGATGTCATGCAGCACGATCTGTTCTCTGGTTTGTCAATCCTTTTTTTAACCGTTCCCATCGGGGTTATTTCTAAGCTCCGAGAGCAAAAGGTGGCTGGAACAGCAGCTTCGTTGCCTGGAGATTAGCGGGGTTCCTTTATCTTCCAGTTTATCACCGATACCATGAGGTCCTTCTGCAGGTCTTCACAGACAGGTTTGGATTTGACTACCCTGAGTAGTTCTGAAAACATCATCTCCCTGTTCATCTCCAGCGGCGCCGGCTGGCCCGGCACCAGGGCTGGGGACTCTGGGGCACGGGCACCAGCTCCTGTCACTCCCTGAGCTCCCTTTGGGGCAAACCCCAGCCATGAAACTGGAGGATTCTTTCTCAAATCTATACAATTCTACACGATCTATGTCAAGATGCGACCACAGAGGCCGAGGATCCTTCTCACAAAGACGATGGAGGTGCTTTCTTCAAATAAAAAGAGGTTTATTAAGAGAATGAGAATGACATTGTGGTGTGGGTGTTGTACATCTATTGCAGCATTAAGAGAAACAACAGCAAGTACAAAATCCTGCAGAACTTCTAGAGTTATCATCATCACAGCCTAGCTTGTCCATGCTACAGTTTGGTGGATCCAAAACTTCATTCCCATTTCTAACGGCAGAAAATCCAAAGATTTTCATCTTTCAAAACAAACAAACAAACAAACCAAACCGAAGAAACAACCCAAAACAAACAAACAAACAAAAAAGGCAAAACAAAAAAAAAAAAACAACTCAGTTTGATATAAATAACTTGCACTGGACATTTTAAAACTTTCAGATTTTAATTACACATAAATAAATATATACAGATTTAGAACAGTTCAGTTTGGCCTGGTTCAAGTTCTGCTCCTTGTGCTTTATTAATTATTACTATTATTATTATTATTATTTGTTTTAGAAACTTGTGTGCTGTTATCTGTAGGTTGTGGAGGTTTAATTAGTCCTGGGTTTAACTTCACCTGCCTTATCCCCAGCCATGAGGGCAGTGGTCGGGAGGACTCTCCTGGGGACTGGGTGGTTGTTCCTCCCTCGTGCTGTGGCTTGGGGCTCCTCAGCCCATGGGAAAATCCACAGTGAGTCTCAGTTTGAAGCTGTAAACGGAGTCTGAACCTGCTTTAAATCCAAAGCAGTTCTTCTGGCGATTTTCCTTGGCCTGGCGTTAGGAATGGGCTGTAGGTGGGGAAGGGGGAAGGTTTCCTGTGTGTTTGCCTCAAAACCAGTGGATAAATCCAGGTGCAGCTCCATCCCCCTGCCCTTGGCTGCTCCTGCTCTGGGTCTTGCACTGACGAGGCTTTTGCTCTTTCCTCTCAGTTCTTCTGTTGAAGAAAACTCCTGGAGCACTTCAGGATTTCACTACGGGGCTTTTTTTAAAAAAAACAAAAAAACAAACAAAAAAACCAAAACAAACTCAAATTGCACATGACTTGGCTTCCTGCATCCACGATTTGAAAAAAAAAGAAAAAAAAAAGGCAAAACCCCAAAGCCATCAGCCTGGCTTCCCTCAATCTCACAACGTCCGTTAGAGCTGTTTTCTTCTCAAATTCTTGAAATCTTCTCCTTTTTTTTTTTTTTTTTTTTGTCTTTCCTCTGTTTGCTTTACGAGTTTCCTCCCACGTCCAGAAAACAGTGCACTGGGTCGTCTCTCCCCACCCCGTCCCGGTGCCACCGCTGTGCCCAGGGGGAGCTCCCGCCGAGGGGGAGGCAGCGCGTTATTTCCGATGCTTCACCTCTTTGTCTGACGCTTTGGAGTCCGCGGTGTGCCCGTTCCCTGTGCTGTTCATGAATATTTTATCCAGCCCCTTGAGGGACTCCACCAGGTAGTTCTGGAAGGCGGTGAGGGCAGCGCAGATGGCCGGGCCCCCAAAGCCGTGGGTTATGAGGCTGAAATGAGTCAAACAGCTCTGGACACCGGGCTCGAGGATGAGCGAGGGGCGGCTGTTCCCCAGCGGCGACCGGTCCTGGGCTATCAGGTCTGCAAACTCTTTGCAAATTTGTCTGAAAGAGAAAGGGTCTGGTCATTACACGGCTCATGGAGAGCTGCAGGACACAGAATCACAGGATCCCAGGATAGTCTGGGTTGGAAGGGACCTTAAAGTTCATCCAGATCTAACCGCTCTGACGTGGACACCTTCCACTAGACCAGGTTGCTCAGAGCTGCATCCAACCTGGCATTAAACATTTCCAGGGATGGAACAGCCACAGCTTCTCTAGGTGTGTCTGGGGGTTCTTTTCCTCCTCCCTGCACCAACAGCCACCACCCCACCAGGATTTTTCCGCTCCAGCCTGTGGAAAGCTCCTGGGTGCAGAGTTGGAGCCGCTGCCACTGCTCCTGCTCTGAAGGGGCACATGAGGCAGTGCCAAAATGCTCCCTCGTGGTTGTGTTACCCTCACCCACGGAGGAACAAGCCCTTCAGTCCATGCAGGCCCTTCACCTTGCTGCACATCCCCCCAGGAAACGCTGGGGTCTAACGCTGCCCTCCCAGGCCGTGGGCACCGAACACGCCGGTGGCTCGTTGCCATCTGTACTCACTTGGTGGCCAGCAGCATGTTTTTCCTGGTGTGCAGCTCGGTGGGGTCGGAGTGCTGTCGGCACAGGTACTCTGCCGCCGCCTTGGCCGGGAACTCCGTCTCACAGACGTACCCGAAGTCCCGAGCCAGGTGAATGGCTTCACCTGTGAGCAGGACAGAGGGACGTCAGCACCGAGCCAACACCCTGGGCCAGGGGAGAACTGCAGCAGCTTCAGCCATCTCACGCGTGGGGCTCGTTCCTGGTGGGACTGGGGTGCTTCCCTTTCTCAGTGACCACCCAGGAGCTCTCCCCACCTTCAGCTCTCAGTGCAGAAACCACTGTGAGTTTCTTATTCTCCTCTGCGAGGCAATTTGTGGGCCAAATGAGCCATTGCCTGCTCTAAACAGCAGCCAGATCCTTCCTTCACTGCCTTTTAAAAGAGCATCAGGAAGGTGCTGGCTTTGGAGCAGAGTGAGGTGTGACTCTGGGCACCTGCTCCAAAAGGAAGCAGAGGTGTTTGTCACTTGGGGACATCCCCTGCTGCATGTTTCTCTCCCTACTTCTTCCCAGATTTCCTGCTTGGCCCTTCCAAACTGAGCAGAAATGGGGGCTAGAGGGAGAAAGAGCGACCTCAGCCCTGTGACCACAGGACAAAGCAGGGCTGGGAGGAAGGGCCAGGAGGAAAGGGGTTACATCCTCCTGCAGTGAGCTGGGGCCCTCGGGCTGGACGTGCAGGCAGCGTATCCATCACCCCGTGGAAATGCCCACCCATTGATGGAATTGATCCATCTCCAGGCGTCCCCGTGGAAATAATCAGAGCTGATGGCCATTGATCATGCCCAACACCCAAAATCCGGGTCAGGCAGGCAGAGCTAATTTGACTTGCCCCCCTGCTGCTCGCACGTATTAGGCCATCCATCCTAACAGCATTAACCCAGATCCCAGCCCAGCCCGCCCGGCTCCTGGAGCTTCCCACGTAAGGACAGCACTTTCCACTTCGCCTCCTCCTCCAAAGGAGCAAATAAGGTAAACCTAAAGAATCAGAACTGCAGTTGTTTGTGTGTTAAAGGACAGTCAGAAAGGAACAACTGCTGGAAAACTGTTACTGGGATGATAAAAAACGGCTGAGTGAGCCCATGGTCAGAGTCAAGGCTGGAGCCAGGATTTATTTCCTCCGTGAGTGTGGGAGTGGCTGCATATCTGAATGTCTTAAAGGCAATTTTGAGGCTGGATTAGAGAGGTGTCAGGGGGAACAGGGCAGCCTGGCTTTAGTAAGGGGTGTTAGAGCTGCACTGAGCCAGAGCCTGAGGAGGAGAGGCTGCAGGAGAGCACTTGGGGGGCCATGGTAGGCAGAGCAGCCACAGGAGCCTGCCTGAGGCTCTTTGGAGAGCTTAGGGGTGTTTCTGGAGTGGAAATACAGCCCTGCTGCTCCCCTGGGTCCAGGCTGGAGCTGCTCTCATGGAGGAGTTGCTCAAGAGAAGGTGAGTGCTCTGTGTACTTGGTGAGGACTCCAAAGGGAGCTGTTTTTGCCTGGTGCTTCCTGGGTTCCCCAGGAGCATCCTCCCCATCTGTGTGAGTGGGTTAGTGTAGGAAAAAATACATGATTAGCATTCAGAGACACTCAGGGGCTCTTTTAAATGGTCAGACATTGGGAAGGCAGAGGGGAGAAAACAAATTAAGTCGAGACAGCAAATGTCCAGGCAAGAGGGTGCCTGGGACAGAGGGGCACAAGCCAGTTCTGTGTGCAGGGTCAGGGAAAGCAGCAGCACCTTCCCTGAGCATCCCCTGGTACCATCACATGTTCAGGAGGAAATTATATCCACCAAGCACACATGGCACCACTCCTATTTACTATGAGCTGGAAAGCAGGAACCAAAACATCAGCAGCCACCTGAACTCAAAGTGTACATTTTTCCTTCCTTCCTTTCTCCCCTTCGTTCTTTTCTTCCTTTTCTTCTCATGGAAATCAGCCTTTCGTTCAGCACAAACCAACTGCCCTCGGTAACAACCTCGGCCTAATGAAGCGGGTCATTTAATTTGCTGGCGACAATGGAGATGATTTTCTATTCAGGATCCGCAGGCAGCTGCCTGCACCGCGCCGGGCACGGACACAATGGATTCCGGAGCTCGGAGGGAGGCAGAGCTATCATTCCGTTTGTTTGTGTCCCGTGTCCTTTCCTCCCAGGACGCAGTGGAGACATCATCATTTCCATGGTGCAAAGAAGTAGGAGGGGAGGAAATAACCAAGTGGCTTCGGGCAGGGGCACCTCACACATCCAGGCGGGGATGCACATTTTCCACAGCTCAGCCCTCAATGCCACGCTCCGAGGGCGGCTGCCGCACACCTGAGCTCCACCTGCAAGACCTCGGAGCTGTTGGGCATCGCCCTGGTGTCTCACTCATCCCCTCGCTGTGCCAGGGAGGAGAGAAGGACTTGGAGCAGGGGCATTTCCTCCTTACAGGAGACAAGGCACAGACCTGGGCGTGGGGAGGGAGCCCTGATGGAGGGGTCGGTGCTGTCCCAGGGTGGTGAGCTCGGCAGCACCCAGGTTCTGTCTGAAGTGGGTGCACGAGGCTGCAGAGCAGCTCTGGAATCCTGGCAGCTTTGTGTTCAAGCTATTTTGTGTTCGGTCTCTGTGACCCAACTTTTAGAACCAGCTCACAGAAATGAGGGATACCCTGAGCTCCAGCCAGAGGGGTGCTCACAGACCCACTCAGCATCCATGGGAGTGCCTTTCCCATGGGCTGTGGATGGGCCAACAGAAATGGCTGAGTTTTGGAAAACAGACCGAGAATCGTAGAATGGTTTGGGTTGGAATAGACCTTAAACACCATCTGGTTCCAACCCCCTGCCATGGGCAGGGCCACCAGGCTTGGACGTTTTCTTGGACAGTTGCTGTCCTGGTTTAATTTGTGTTCAGCCCTCTGGCTTCCCAAAGGTCTGATCATTTTAAAGGACATGTACTTGGATCAGCGTAGAGGCTTACACAGGGCCCATTCCCAGGCTCAGTTGGTGGTGATCGCCCCGTACTTTTAAGTGTTCTGGTTTGTGAAAAGCTGGAAATGAAGGGAATGGAAGTTTTGGCACACCCACCCCCGTGGGGGCAGCTCTTACCTTCCACGAGGGATGTCAGCAGGGTGACGTTGGCAGCTTTGCGCCTTCCTGCAGGTAGATTTAATCCAATTTTCTCTAACCTTTCCCTTAAACACCGACCCCCGTTTTTTGATTTGGCTCTGAAAAGAGAAAATGAAGAAGGGGGGGAAAATTAAATGTAATTCATCTTAAAATAACCATAATCCCGGTTTAAGCTTTGAAGTTTGAAAGGAAAGAAGAACAAGCAACAAAAATACTACTCCCCAATGTACTGCACACCAGAATTTCTCCTCTCTGTTTATCTGAGAGGTAAGAGCTGGTGCTGAACACAGACCCCGGGGCTCTTGGAGCAGCTCACCTGCGGAGGACCCCGCCGAGGAGAGAGGCGTTGAGACACTCGGGGGGCGAGAGCCTCCTCTGCACCTCCCCGACCGTCACCTTGTACTTGGAGGTGGAGCTGAGCAGGGACAGGCGGCCGGGCACGGAGCAGAACACCTCGTTGGGATTCGTCACCCCTCCAATCAGGCCATCTTTGTTCATTGACAGGCTGGAGATGGTGGTGCCATTGGCCTTCGAGGGGATGGGCACTGGGAGACAAGGAAGGGAGAGAGAAGAGGAGGCTGTGGCTGAGAGACCCTGGAGCCAGGGGTGCTGTGTGGTGACTCTCCGAGCAGCTCTGCAGCCTCCCACACCGTGTCCTGCCACCCACAAGCAGCAGAACAGCTGCTGGGATGTCTCAGTTAGCTCCCTATTTTCCTCAATGAAAGAAGAGATGTGGTGTGATGAAACTAAACTGAGTAGAGGTTACAGAAAGGAAGAAGCCTGGCTGCTGCTCTTGCCTGCTTTCCCACACCTCCCAGCTCGGCTGGAATTAAAGCCAAGGTTTTGGGCTGGTCTCCTGGAAGGCTGAGGACTGTCCACAGTGCCACTGGCTGGACCTGTGACCAGCTGCCCTCCCTGTGCCCTCTGGGTGCTCCGTGGAGGTGGGTGGCAGGGCACAGCGTGGCTGGTCCCACTGGCTGGGGTGCTGATCCTGGGATCGCGGCTGCAGCCCTGCACTGCCCGGCACACGCTGCATCCCACCGGCCAGGATCAACCCCCTGAGCCACCACCTCCATTCCCTGCCCAAAACCAGGGAGCTGCTGGGCTGGCAGAGAGCTGTGCTTCCAGCATGCACCCATGGGAACCAGGGGAGAGAGTCTCTTTGCCTTCAGCTTTGGGATTAGCCCCACAACCAGCCGCAGCCCTGAACTTTCATCATCCCTGGCTTTTAAAGGAAGCTTGAGAAGATCAAACCCAATTAATCCAGCACAGACTTCCCTTTACTTAATGGGCAAAAGTCAATTAACACAAGGTTAGGCACTGGTGACTGCAGCATTGCATCAGGCCCGTGGCGTCGCACAGGGATGAAGGGGCTCAGTTTTCCCATTTGTCATTCCATAAGAAATGTTCTTAGACGCAATAAACCTTTATAGGTTAAAACTGTGGCTGAGGACTTGTGCCAAATCTCTTTGGCTTTTATGTTCTGAAACTAATAACCAATTTAACTTGGGGAATAATGCAGGTTTTGAAGGAATCCAAAGATCATTTTGTCCCTGGCATTCTTTGTGGTTCCTCGGGAATGACTGTTCCACAGTCAGATGGTTCCTGCAAGTAACACGGCAGTGAATGCCAGGGTGAGGTGCAGGGTTTATAGAGGAAACACACGTGGCCAAAATGAAACAGAAAGCCCAGAATTAATGGGGGAGGGTGCATAGCCTGGACCTATGAGGCAGTGCTTACAATCAGCACATTGTAAACCCAGCTCAGTGACTTTTAGCGTGGCAACAAAAATCAGCACTTTACATTAAAATGGCTCATGTTTTAAGACTAAAGGATGAATGGAAATGAACTGAAGGACATGGAGTTTCCTCCCAACATGGAACTTGCACAAAGTCAGGGAGTGAAGGGCGGGATGCACCAGTGCCCTGCTGGAACCAGCTGCTGCAGTCGGTGTTTGCTGTGGCTGAGGCTGGTTCAGTGATGTTCAGGGAAGAACAAGTACAGGAACATCCCCATGAGACATAGGAAACCAAAACTATTTCCAGGAAGCAGCAACTTCAAAGCTTCCACAGCCCCGTAACAGGTTAGGTTAGTCTCCAGGGGATCCCTTAAAATCAGAAGTCAGAGCGTGGTTTGCAAACATCCAGGCAGTGCTGCCGAGGCCCTGCAGGTCCTGGTCCCAGCGTGGGGGTTCTGCTGCAGCAAGGGCCAGCCCCGAAGCCAGCCCCCCTGGGGGGAAGGTGTTGCTTTTAGTGTCGTGTGAAGGGCTCTGCAGAAGCGACGTCCTGTGTGAGGCGAGTTGTGTGTGCGTGTCTCTGTGCATGCCTGTGATCATGCCGTGGCCGCGTTCAAGCCGCATGCGTGGCCAGGGAGCTGCACGCCAAGGGATGGCAGAGCCATGCAGGGAGGGGGATCGTGCCTCACCACACACCCAAGGGACACGGCGTCTGGGGAGGGGGCAAACCCAGCTGGCACCAGTGCGAGTTAACACCGGAGCCCACAGAAAACAGGGCTGGGGAAGGGTTGGGTACATCTCCGGTGCGTTTGCCGGTCGTCCCACGCGCTGCAGCAGGGCGCTGGGGAGGCACGGGTGATGTGCAGCATGGGGACACCACAGCACTGGGGAAACACGTACTGGAGCTTTTAGGGATGATTCTACTGTGAGAAACAAACCCCCTGGAAAGCTGTGCCCCCAGACCCGAGCGCTGCCAAGGGTAAAGCCCAGCGCAGTGGGGTCAGCCCCGCTCCATGCCACGAGCAAACCAGGCCAGGCACTGGCACTGAGCATGGATATTGGCACTGCTCTTCTGCCTCGAGGCCTCAGCAGAGGCCACAGCCCCGTCACTTTGGGCTCGTGCAGGTGTGGGACAGGGCACCCGTGTCACGGGGAGCTCGTGCCCTCATGGGGCACACGGGGGGTGAGTGAGGGACAGAGCAGGCATCAGTGCTGGGAACTGAGCCAGTCCCCGGAGCCCTGTAACAGCTTCATCCATTAGCATTGCCTCAATACAACAGAATAAACACAGCCACATTCGCCATTAATTATGAATTATTGTTATTTGGCCTCACCTGCTGCTGTTTGCCTGGTCTGATCTGCAGCTTGTTTGCCCATAAACATGCTGCAGGAGGGAGACAAGCTACCATTAAAGCCTGACAGCTTTGTTTCCTTGGCTTTTGGGGAACCAAAATTGTCTCTTGTCATCTGAGTAAACCAAAAGTCCCCCTCGATCTTCAGTTGCTGCTTTCCCGTTCCCGCAAGCAGCAGGTGATCGGAGCACCTGAGCCAGCCTGCAGACAAGAAGGAAGCATGAGAGCGGTGCGGGCGGCTCAGCGCGCGGCCGGCAGCCCCACGGCCCGGCGCAGACCCCCTGCGCCCTTCCCAGCCAGGCCGGGGGGCCGCAGGCTCCTGACCCCGCCGGGAAGCGCTCGGTGCTGCTTCCACAGCCTCGTGCCGAGGGGTCATCCCGGACATGGCGCAGAGCAACGACCCGCAGGAGCGAGATGGGGCTTCGGTGACGGGGTTTGAGGCACTGAGTGGCCCCGGCGCGAGTGGGGGGTCCCGCGGGGCAGGGGGGCAGCCGGGCATGGCACGGACCCAAACCCCACGTGGCGCCTTGCGGCTGGGAATAGAAATGTCACATCGTGTCACTGCGCTGGTCACCACTTCCGAGGTTCTCCGTGATCAGCCGTAGGAGACACGCATTTTTGGCGTGGGGGAGGACCTTTCCCACAGGCTCCCTCCCTGCTCATCCCGCCGGCAGGGGTTTGGGCAGGCTTAGCTCCCACTCCTGACCATGGGTTTTCAGCAGAAACACATCCCAGAGGGGCTCGTTCGCACCATGACAGACCAGCACTTTACATAGGTTGACGAGGGAAGGGTGGGATACTGGTGCCCAAACCAGTGCCCCTGTGGCCCTGCCTGGTGAGCGGGATGGGGCACACCTGGGTCACCCCACCACACCCCGGGAAGGTAAAAAGGGCAGGGTACGAACAGGGTTTGGGCTGAGTCAGCCAAAGAAAGGGGAAGGAGATGTCAGCCCTCCAGCAACTGCTCAGAAAGCCCCTGGGGAGTGCAAGGTCCTTCTCTCTTACAGCCATCTTTGCCATCTGCACTTATTATTTATTGCGGCTTGGTTGCTTCACTCTGTCCCCCTAAATTTTTTTTGCTCTCTTCTTTAGCTACCCAGTGTTTTTTCCCATGAGATGGCTGTTTATTCAGATTAATCCTTCTACTTCTAATTCAGCAAATCCAGGTGAGCTTGGCTTCAGATTTCACTGACTAAAGCCCCTGTGAAGCATTTTGACCTGCCGAGCTCCTGGATGCAGGTAAGCACTGTGGGGCAGCCACAGCTCAGGGGGGTTGGACTGGAAACAGAAAACTGATTTTGGAATAAGGTTATGCTGGCAGATATCAAAGAGCTTCATGCATTACTAATCCTCAACCTAGTGCTGGTACAGCAGCAGCCACCACAGCCATTAAATCACTCCTGGCTCGAGCCGGCTCCTCAGAGCAGCCGGGGAAAACTGAGGCACAGAACAAGTTAAATGATTTACCGAAGATCAGGTACACGGGCATGATCAGTGTGTGTGCAATTCCAGTCTGTGGGGATGCCTTTCTAAGCAATCCAGGCTGTAACTACTGCCCATGTGCTGGGAGGGTCTGTGCTGCAGACTGATCAAGTACAGCCTCTGTTTTTATAGCTCCGGATTTTCTGTTGGGTGCTGTGGAGTCGAGCTGTTTGTCACCACGTCGTCCTGGCTCGTGGTGCTCTGGTGGCCCGGAGTTGGCTGCTGGGAAGGGCGGTGTGGCAATAGCAGGTGTACGATCCCTTTTGCTGAGCGTGGGAAGGGAAACAATTCTCACTTCTTCTGTATAACATCCCAAGAAGCATCTCCATCAGGCTCAGCATCTCTCTGCTGCCTTTAATGTCTCAAGGCAGGTGTCCCTCGCAATACACCTTGTTTCAGGTGTGTGTTGAGCAGCAGTGGAGAGAAACACGAACTCCCACACAAACCGTTTGCCTCAGTGCTCGCAGCAACTACACGTGGCTTCGTCTTCCTTTGAACCACAGGACTTGTGATCTCCCACCAGAGGTGCCTTTTTTGTGCTGAGTCAGCTCTGGTTTGTCTTTTCAATGTCCCCTGGGCGTAACTGGAAGATGATGAAGCTCATACAACTCCATCTGCTGTGGCACAAAACCCCCTGGTACAGAGAGAGAGGGTGATTTCAAACAGTCCTTGGTGCCCAAGAACACCAGAAGCTTCGTCCCTCGACTTCCCAGAGCTGGAGGACACTCTGCCTGCCTGGGTTGTCTCCCTGTGTCTGGCACAGCCAGCATGGAATTGTGTTACAACACAGGGCAGGTCACCACCCTGGTTTGGGCTTGGCTGTCTCCAGCAACAAATTGGAGATAATAATATAATATCTACCTGGGAGGGATGCTGTGCTACCAAATTAGAACTTGCCAAGTGATCTCTGGTGAGAAATTTCTTCAGGTGAGAATTCCCTGGGTGGTGAATGTAGCCAGGAGGAGCTGGTCCATGGCCTGAGCACAGGATGTGATATGCTCCTTGGAGCAGCAGACAAGCGTGGAAAGGCAATTCCCATGAACAACACGAGGTCCTGATACCTCCAGCGATGTTGTGGGTGGGATGGAATGTCACAGCCGTGTCTCTGTGAGGGTTTTTCAGGAGACAGCCGGGAGAAGGATTAAAACCACTTCTGAATGGATCCCTCGGCTGTGAATCCAGTGGATGGAGCCTTGTGCCTTCAAAGTGTTCCAAAAGAAACCACAAAGTTTCTGCCACTTCTGTTCTGGCTTGCAGAGGTGGGTCCCTCAGCTTTTAAGTTCCAGGTCACAAAGAAGGAGCAAAACAAACCCATTTTTCAAAGGCTTTTACCTAGAAAGGCTCGGAGAAATTCGTGCTTTTCCTTGATGAGTTCCAGCACAGATCAACCCGCAGCCCTGCGCCCCCCTCTTCCGCAGGGTCTGGGTTGAGGATGCTCCATGCCGGAGCTCCTGCCCTCCCGCTCCTTCCTCATCTGTGTTCAGAAAGGTTTGTGGCTGAAATTACCCCTGTGATTCCTGGAAACGGCCGCTTTGATATGTAAATATTCAGTGAAAAAGGTGCATTTGCAGCCCGGGCTCAGGCTCCGTGTGCAGGTGCTGCCGGGAGCTGCGGCAGCCGGTGCCAGTGCCCGGGGTTTGGCAGCTCAACACCGACCTCTGAGTTTAAGGGAAAAGAAACTTGGCCTACCAAAAAAAAAAAAAAAGTACTGACTCATTTCCATAGGAGAAATGTGCTGCCTGCTTGCAAAATGATTCGTAAGCAAGAAAATTTGTGGTACTTGGGAATTGGGTTGCTTATCGTGGTGTTATTTGTTCTATCCCATTTCCAGCTGGAGCTCGGGGTGCTGCGAGGGGAAAAACAAGTCCAGAGGGAACATGCAAATCGCTGCCCGTCTTACAAGTCAGTTTTCTTCTCTCCTCAGATGCATTACAGGTAAATTCTCCTCCTCAGGAAGGCGGAATCCCTGGAATATTGGAGCTTTTGTTGCGACATCCCTTCAAAAGTTAGAGTGCGCTACAGTTGAGATTGCATTTTAAAGAGGTATCGGTGAATAGCCCTAGGAGACAACCTGGGATAAAGCAATCGCTCATCTTCAGGCACCGCAGCGCTGTCTCCAGGCCCCTCAAAGCCCCTCAGCCCCCGCCCCTCCCCGGGCCGTGCCCCGGTCAGCTCGGCTGCCTCGGGCATCGCTGCGGGACGGAGACCGGGGCCGTTCTGCGCTGCAAGGGGACACCTGCACCCTCCAAACCTGCTGCAGGTGCCGAGCTTTTGCTTCCACGACTCTGCAGGTGCAGCGAGAACAGCCCCAACCCCCCCGGGTTGTTCCCTGCACCGGGGTCCTGCCGCTCTGCCCCGCTCTGGGCGGGCTGCGGGGGGAAGCTCTGGCTGAGGGATGTTTGCGCGCAGCCCCCGATGGAAGTGCTGCAGAGCTGAGGGATTGCTGTTGTTTTCCAGGAAGAGCTGTCAGTGAGCTCGCCTAACCTTCTTTTGAATGTCTCTGATGTAAATTATAAGACAGAGATGCATACATAAAGAGTATCTGGATGTGGGTGTGAGCCAGGGGCAGCTGCCCCCGCCATCCCTTTAAAAGCCCCTTTTCGGGGAGGAGGTGCTGCAGAGTTCAGCTGCTCCAATTTCCTGGTGCTTCAGCAGAGAGGTATTTATTGACGGTCCAGGGAAGGAGGTCAGAGCCATCAGCTGTATTTCAAACCCGCACTCTGTAATTATCCTCTCTTCCCAGAGGGGATTATACAGGTATTTTCTTTATCTTGAATGCACAACCTGAACCAAGTCCCCGTGTCAAAGAGCCTCTCTAGGAACCACTGTCATCGGCCTTTTCAAATGGAAGGATGGAAAGAATCTTGGGTTTATCTCTGTGCTTTCCAGATTGCTGAATCCTGATAGGGAAATAGATCTGGGACCCTTGCAGGAGAAGAGGGATACAGCCTCAAACTATTCCCATGAGAAAGCTAATCAGCAGAGGTCCCATGCCTATGCAAAGCTCCCATATTTAACATTTTGTTTCCCATGCAAATCAATTCATCAGGTTGGGAAAGAAATGTGAAGGTGCCATGTGATATAAATTGCATTTTTCTTTCTGTGCCTCTGTTTGACTCAGCCCTAGCCGTCTGTCACTGCAGGTGTCTCCTGGGGAGCTTTGGGACAGACCAACGGGGCAGGAAGGTTCAGCCTCCCCCAGATCAGTGGGGACCATGTCTTGGTGAAGGATGATCCCTGCACAGTATGTTGTGTCTTGATAGGAATGGCCACCCGATATAATATTAAAATTCACTCAGCCCCCCATGCTTCTGCAGGGCTGGGAAAAAGGATCAGTAAGTGCTTTGCAGTTAATAATTTCAGCTAGTGCATTTCCCTGCTCTATCATTTAGGAATGACTTGGCCTCAAATGTGCTGCTGTTCAGAATAGTTGGTCAGTTTTTTGGAAACTGCTCACAATTAATTCGTGGTGAGTTCCCACACATTTCCCTTCTGTACTTCATTTTGTGGAGTGGGTTCTGCTGTCTGGGGAGCTCGTGATGTTGTGGCCCGAGCAGTAACACCCCACTGGAAAGTACCAAATACTAATGATTAAAATGTCCCCTTAAACAGTGAAACCCAAGTGTCTGAACTTTTGAAGGGAGTGAATGAAAAGGATTTGGATTCTACTTTTGAATGCCAAAGTGTGTTGGCATCTATCTTCTGCACTGTTGGGTTAGAAGCTGCCCTGACACAGCGACTTCATTGGAGAAGTCAGTTTAGTCTGGTAATTCACATTATTTCCCTCCTCCTGATTCTAATTTTTTTTTTTCTTCTGGATCTGCGGCTACACCCTCTCATATCTACACTGGAAAAATAACTATTTAAATTTCAGTTCAATTACTTAATAACTGCTTAAGATTCAGTTCAAATTCTGCTTGTAGAGAATTCACGTTTCACAGCGCAAAACCGCGCGGGTCTCAGGAAGGCAAGAAACAGAAACGGGAGGCTGGAGAGCCCGAGGATTTAAGCCAGAGGAACTGGAAACCCACACGGCTCCGTTGTGACACCAAGGGAAGTTTCCCAGCCGATGCCACCCCTGGCTGTGCAGCAGTGAGTGCTCCCAGCCCCGCACACACCGTCGTTCTGCCTGTAGCATCAACCACCCCAGGTTTATTCCTTCGGCAACAAAAACGTTTTGGCACCTGGTCTATGGGATCTTCATGTGTTTAAACAGTTTAATCCATTCTACAGTATCATGCTTGAGAGATTTTTCCCCTGTATTCCCTATAGATGCACCTGAGTGTGTGGCTGGGATCTACATAAGCTGAAAGGGGAGAACAAAGCTGTGGTGTCTCGGTGAGCGGCAGCGGGTTCCGCAGAAGCCACGGTGATGTTCCTGTCAATTTGGTAAAGGTATTTAGATTATTGAAGGGCAAAAGACCCTTCAGCAAAGATTAGACATGAATAATAATTTAAAAAATTCTTCTCTTCCTTTAGAGCTCACCACCAGCCTGCAGAGCTGGCAGGATTTTGGTCAGGGTCTGACCACAGCAACGTGAATCAGCGGCTGCTCTGGAGCCACCGGCCTGACCAGGAATCCCTCTGGGGCCAGGCACTGCTCGCCCATTTTCACAGAGAAAATGCTTTTTACTTTTCCTTGCTCAGATGCCTTGGGTTTCTAAAACCAGTGTATTGGTGGCACAAACCCTCTGACGATGGTTTTTCAATAGCTACCACGTCTCTTAATGGCTGGGAACTTGTACTTGGAGTCATCCTGAATACCCTCAGTCAGATCCCCTGCTCACACCTCTCCAGCCCTGGGCTGGTGGCCCTGCTTTCTCCCATGCATGTGGCCACCTCAGGGCTCCCACGGAGCCCTGGGGACACGCCATCCCCACACAGACACCTCACCGGGGACACCACTTGCTCCCTGGGACCTGTCTGACCAGTCTGCAGGGAACGGGGCCTGACCCGATCCCTCGTTCCCTGGCGCCTCAGCAGTGGGGTGACTGATGCCAGATAAATGCCTGAGATACAGGGTGGGGAGACTCAGCCCGGCTGGAATCCCAAGCACGCACAGCAGACACTGTGATGGATTTTTAGGCTGTGGTGGTGAACCTGCTCACAGCTCCCCTCATCCTGCTCCTGAGCTGTGACACGCTGTGTTTGGGGATGTTTAACGACAAATGTGTTGGGCTCATTTGTAGCAATCCCCTCTCCCCTCCCGTTCTTCTCTTCCCTTTCCCACTGATCCACAACACTTCAACTCTCACCAACCAGGAGGTGATACCTGGACAAGGCAGAGCTGGGCTTGGGACAGGGCACGGAGACGAGAGCTGAGCACGCAGCAGTTCCAAGCATCACATGCACATTTGTTAATTAGTTCTTCCATTAAGAATTAAAATAAACAAATGGAAGGACAGCAAGGGTGAGTAATTCCCTGGATCACACAGGAAAGGGTGGGATGGTTTAGTGGTTAGGGTGCTAGTCTAGGACTTCAGAGAACCTCTTCAAATAATTAAGACAGATTGCAAACATTTTTTTTCTGAGATCATGTATCTTGGAATATTACTAGACTGAGAGGAAGGGTCTGTGTTTGCCTCTCCTCTGCTGCAGGTTTGGTGTGACCCTGTGCAGGAGGGATGTGGATGGATCCCTGTGGGTCTTGCCTGTGTCTGTGCTGCAGGGGGTGGGTGGCCTGTGGGACCCCCGTGAGGCAGGAGCTTGTGGCATGGTACAATCTACAAAAAAAAAATCTTGGCACCACCTCCTTTGCAGGGACAAACACCACAGGGTGTCCCCTGGCTGAGGCTGCCCCACTGCCAGCCCACGGGTGAAAAGAAGCAGCTCCTGTGGGAGGCAGGGTGGTGAGAGTGGCCACTGAGCTGCAAAAATACCTCCTCAAAATGGAGGGAGAGATGCTCCAGAGCCAGCCCAGCATGTCTGTAGTACTCTCTTGCTGCTGTCCATGGAGAAGTCTCACCTGGAGTCCAGCTCCCGGAGCAGAGGTGCTGCTGATTTGACTTAAGCCACACGCCAAAAAGCGACCCAAGCTGGCTTTTCTGAACCTACCCTTTAAGAGCTGCTCTTTATTTCTAACAAAGAAAAAAATTCATTTAAAAACATCTAATTAAACAGTAAGTCATGACAAGGTACATGAAACTTGGAGATAACACATGCCTGGGAGGCACTGGGGAGGTTGAGACAAAGCCCAGCGCCTTCACCGGTACCCGCGTGTGTTATCTCACATGAACACGCACCTGGGCTTATCCTGGTGCAATTATAGGACATTAAAAATGTAATTTTAATGGAGGAATGGTGATCTGGATGCAGTTCAGAGCAAAAACTTTCTTTCAAGTTCCTCTGTTTGATTAGTAGGTGTTCCTGCCGCGCACCGTGTGCGCGCGAGGGGGAAGCGCCGGGCTCGGGAGGTGGGCCCGTGTTTTGAGGAACGCTGCTCTATCTCCCGGTGTGTGTGAGGGCTTGTCAAAACTTTAAAGCATTTGTGAGCAGTGCTAAGGCAGCAAAGCTACCAGTCAAGACCCGGCTTGTCCCAGGTGAGCCCCTTTTCTCACTCAGGCAAACTTCCACCACAGACAAAGCTGCAGAGAGCAGGGAGAGCTCCTGGCTGAGCCCAGCACCCTGCAGCTGACTGGAGGCCAAGTGCCTCCACCCACAGCCCTGGACAGTCCTTTCCAAGCCCTGTCTTTGCAGCCCCAGGTGTTCTACAGGATGACCTCATTTATTACCTTGCTCGTCACAGGAAATGATGTTTATCTAATCTACCATTCTTTCAGGATTTTTTTTTTCTCTGCCACATCTGGTTTCTTACATTTCTTACAGCTCAGTTCCTCCCTGCACCAAAACAAAAGAGAAATGGCACCGCTGCCACCACACCAGTGCCCCAGTCCCACCAGCACGCAGAGCCCAGGGCGAGACTTTGCATCAAAACCTGGAGCTCGCGTGCGGTGGCGAGTGGATCTAAAGATTTTGGTCTTAATCTCCTTCCTCTGCCGCATTCCTTAGTAGTGACAGCTACTTCTTGCAATATTCTTGACTGTGGCCTCTGAGGCACAGCTTTCCATCCGTCTGTCCAGCATCCAGCCGAACAGGTCCACATTCCTGAGCAGAAACGCTAGCACTGCCACTCGGAGCAGCTCGAAAGCCTCGGGTGGAAATCGGAACTATTTCCACAAATAGGAGGGAGAGTGGCAGTGGCTGGACCCACAAACACGCGGGACAGGGGCAGGACCAGACCCACAAACACAGGGGACAGGGGAAGGACCAGACCCACAAACGCAGGGGACAGTGGCAGGACCAGATCCACAAACACGGGGCACAGTGGCAGGACCAGATCCACAGACGCAGGGGACAGTGGCAGGACCAGATCCACAAACACATGGGACAGGAGCAGGACCAGATCCCGCTGCCCCACCGTGAAGCCTGGGGACGTGTGCCGTGCGTGCCTGGGTGCCAGCGCGAGCCCACGCTGGTTACACCCTGCTCTGTCTCTGCTCCAGGTTGTAAAATGCCACAGCCAAAACTCGTGCCCGCGAGCGGGCGCAAAGGCCCCTGTGGCTCACCCCGCTCCCGCTGCCACAGGGCCCTGCTTCGCTCCGACCCACCACTGGCAGGACCCCGGGCTGCTCCCGCGCCCCAGCGCGTCTGCAGGTGCCGGGGAAAGAGATTTATATTTTCCTTTGTAACAAAAATGTGCTCTCAGAAGCTTTCTGCTGATCCCGAAAGGATGTGAAAGCAATAAAACCCCTCCTTATTTTACGACCAAGCTGCAGGATTTTTTGCTACTGAGCGCAGGGGCCTAACGCTTGATTTCATAACCAGAAAGTCCCGCTCTCCTCTCTCAGACGAGGGAAGGACTCGCATCAGGAGCTCGGGGCTCGTTGGGCCTCCAAGTTTATGTCTGGGGGGTCTCACAGCTGGACCTCAGTAGCTGACCTGGGCGACTAAACACCAGGGAAGCAGGTGAATGGAGCAGAAAATGCCTGAGCTGCTGCAGCCTAAAGCAGCCAGGGCCCTGGTCTAAACTTTTTCAGAGTTAATTTTAATGTTTTCAAGTCAAATATCTCCCTGGTCTTATAAAAATTCTTGGGAGGAAAAAATAAATTAATACTAACAGTAATAATAAAACCACACAAACAAAACAACAACAACAAAAGGACACAAATATTTCTGAAATACTTTTGGAAAAGAAGGAGAACAAACAAACGCAGGTACAAGATATTCATAAAGGCTCTGCTGCCCTGTCCAAGATTTTATCTATTTAATTCCGAACTAAACCTATCCCCTATTTGTCACGACAGCAGGAGCAGAACTCATCCTCCGTTTTTCTATCGCAGCTCTCCCTGCTCCAAGCGAATTCCCGGCTTTGCCTTCCTCACACACCTCACCCCACAACCAACCCGGACACCGGGCATCACCCTTCACCCTAAGGGACGTCCGCGGGGATAACGAACCGGAGCCAGTCCCGAGGGCAGCGGTGGAAATGGAGCTTTGAGCGCCTGTTTCCAGCCGGGATCTGCCTCCCCCGGGCTGTCCCCGCCGCCGGGACCCGGCTCCCCGCGCTGCGCTACGGGCGCTGCTCAGCCACAGCAGGGGCTGCGGGATGGGGACCCCGGCGGAGTCCCTGAGCCCGTGTTGGGGTGAATATCCCCTTGTCCTCTCCCCACGCTGCTTCCTAAAGTCCGGGTTACCTGCAGCCAGGAGCGCTGCGGGCTCGGGAAAACACCCGGGCGCCGGGAGGGGGGGGGTGGTGGAATCAGCACACCGCGTCTCTGAGATCCCCACAAAATCCCTGGAATTATATTAACGGCTGGAACCGTGGAAGTTTATTTAAGAAAGAAAAGGGGGGAAAAGAGACACGCAGCCAGGCATAGTCCAGCAACGCGCTCCGAGGCTCCGGGCGGCTCCTTCCCCGCCCCGGGCAGCGCAGCCCCGCGCCCGCGGCGGGGCCCGACGGTGCGGGGGGACACCGGCAGGGTCCTGGAGCCCCGGGATACGGGAGGGAACCGGCTGCGGGGGCAGAGCGGGGCTACGGCCACTTCCCTCCCGTTCCTGGCTGTTCCCGACTAAACTCACCTCCAAGGACGGGAGTTAAAGGGGGATTTGGGGCAGGTGATTAATATTTTGTTGAACCAGGACAATAGTATCTCGGCAACTAATTACGGAGAGATGTATCTGTTTTCACACGCACAGATTTCTATCAGGTTTCTATCCGACGGCCGTTCCGTCAGGAATTCCAGGATTAATCGGTATTTGAGATCTCGGCGCGATTTAGGACGAAACTGCGCTTTTTAGGGTTTACCCTCACTCCCTGCAGAGGGGGGGTCCCCGAGTCTCGCTGCCCACCTGATCTCCCTGCACCACCCGGGACCCACCGGGAGCTGCCTCCGATGGTTTTAATTTAATTGTATTTTTTCCTGGGGTGTCGTTCACCCGCGGGGGCCCGGGCTGGGCTCTGACCCCGTTGGGGCTCCAGGACACGGCTCAAAGCTGACAGAGCCAGGGGAGTAAGAACGACCATACATTATATATTTTAAAAAATTAAATAAAGCCGAATATAAAGGAATTTGTTTCTCAGGCTGAGCAGAGAGCAGCGGCTTTTGATCCGGGATTCCCGGCTGCAGCTTCTATAATTCCTCAGCTTTCTTTTGAGCCGAACTCGTCCGCCGTTTTGGGGTTTCCAGGGCTAGGGAAGAAGGAGCGCGGCCACCGAAACACCGGCGAACGAGGACTGGAGCCCCGGAGCGGTGTCGGGACAGAGCCCACGGTGCTGCCGCTGCTCCAAGGAACCCCCGATGCCTCCGTCCCGCCCCTCCAGGGGTAATCGCCCACATCCCCCTGCAAACACCCGCTTGGCTTTGGATTTATCGATTTCTCCAGCAAACTCGAGGCTTCACGCTCCAAACCCAGCAATAATAATAGAAAAAAATAATAATTTAAAAAGCCCAAACAGAACAACAACAATAAAAATAATTTTAAAAGGCGAAAAAACAAGGAAGGGGGAAATTTATATATTTAAAAAAAAAAAGTAAGAAAGAAAAGAAACAAACGAGGACCGGCGCAAGAAGATCAACTGTCCGTGGACACAGGGTGTGCGAGCGATCTGCTCCCACCGTGCCCACCTTCATCCAGGGATATTTAAAGGTTTTTTTCCTTTTTTTTTTTTTTCTTTCCAAGACTAGAGGACTGGAGAATCCCTTGGCACAGAGCTGGCACTAAACAACAACAACTCCCCTCGACAGGAGAAGCAAAATTCTAACTAATGGCTCTTTTGGAAAAATGAGGGGAAAACGCCAACAAACCACTGTAACTCCAACCGAACTTCCAGACAAATATTGCCACTGCGGGGTGTTTCCCCCGGGCTCCTGGGTGCTGGTGCCCGGCCCAAGCCGCGGAGGCACGGCCGCTCCCGGCCCACGCACCCCGCAGCATGTCGCAAGCATTCCTCACTCCCGCGTGTTTGATGAAACGCCTCTCTCGAGTTCTGATTAAAGCTCAATTAATGCGGGTCGTTAATGTCCCGCTGGCAGCCGCGTGTTCCTAGAACAGCCATTTCCAGGGAAAAGGGGCTGCGGCGGAGCGGGAGCGTCGCTCCCCCCGTGAAACGATCGGTGGCGGCGGGGGAAGAGCAGCACAATTGGGATATTTTTCCCGGATCGCCGGGGCCGGGCAGTCACCGGGGGTTCGGCTACGGCCGGGACCGGCACCAGGACTGCGGAGCACCCACCGGGCCCTCGTTACCGGACCCGCCCCGGCGGCGGCGATTCAACGCGTCCTTCCCATCCACACATTTCTGTAAAAAATCGCGGGGAGAAGCCAAGAGCAGCGCTGGAATATTCCATTGGAGGGGTCGCCCCGAGCACCGCACCGACCGCTCCCGGCCCAGACTCCGTTCCCGCAACACGCCGGCGGGGGGTTTAGTACAAAAATATTTCAGGGAGTTGAGCTGTTCTACCCACGGGTTCGTTGGGGAGCGGAGGGGCTGCTCAGCGTGCGGGGGAGAATCGGAGGCTGGAGACACCGAGGGCCGTGCGGGACCCCTGCCCGCAGCCGCGATTCCCTCGCCAGTCCAGGAGGGAGAGGCTGTTCTTCCCCGCTGGTCCCTGAGCGAAGCCCCGTTTCTGGAGCTGCAGACGGGGGCGCTCCGTAGGCCCGGTTTTGCCGAGGCGGGGAGCGACCGCCTGGGGGGCTGCGGGACGTTCCCATCTGAAGGGACGGGCAGCACTGGCCCCCACGGCTGTGCCACCTCCTCGCCCCCGTTAAACGCGTCCTTCCCTCCGTAGGAGCCCCGCCGAACGGGCCCGATCCGCCGCGGCCCGGGGCGGTGCGA